>MCFE01000234.1:0-121074 GCA_002104905.1 Basidiobolus meristosporus CBS 931.73 | reverse complement strand
TAACCCTAACCCTAACCTAACCCTAACCCTAACCCTAACCCTAACCCTAACCTAACCCTAACCCTAACCCTAACCCTAACCCTAACCCTAACCCTAACCCTAACCCTAACCCTAACCAAGAACACTTAGCCTTGTGGTTATCCCTAACCCTTCCATACCCATGGTTGTGGGTTCAAATCCTGGATCCAGCAAAATTTGATTAATAAATTGATGTGTGCTCATTGGGAGATGGCTTGATCAACCATCGGGCAAAGTAAAGGCTCTGATTGGCTGAAATCCTTGAAATGCTACTTGGCCAGATTTGCCTAGTAAATTTGGCCAGTGATCGCCCAGAAATACACCTCAGTTCCCCCAGTCTACTGGCCATTCCGGCCACAATTCAGCTACCGCAAACCAGTATAACTTAGCTCAGATATATTCAGATTCTCACTTCTCAGGCCTGGCTTTCCAGGAAACCACTCTCAGACCTAGCTAACTAGGAAATATATTACCACTCAGCTTCTCAACTCTCAGACCTGGCTTACCAGGAAGATATCTCTCAGACCTAGCTTTCTAGGAATAACTTCAGATTAACTTGGCTTCTTTAGATACTTGTCATAAGTAAATAAAGATTTCACCACTTGGTGACTTTCCTCCCCCCTAACCCTAACCCTAACCCTCTTTAAATTAGTCAACGATTTGATTTTTTGATTGAATCTGACTCCGAATCCATCCATCCATCCATTAAATCACCTTTACTAACTATTTTTATTTTTTCCTAGGATCTGACCTTGCGATCGTAAAAAGCAGTCACAGCGCGCAACCCTAACCCTAATTTTGATCCCGCCCATCAAAAATCACCCAAAAATCTCAAAAATGAAATTTGAAGCTGAAACTCTGGATATGCCACCAAAACCTCAACAGGAGCCCACTACACCTGAAAGGAAGGTTCTTGATTGCTTTGACAAGTCTGTCAAGAAGATTTCTTGCCCCAACTGTGGAAACAAAGGAACTATCAGAAGGAATGGAAGAGCTGGCAGACTCAGGAAGCTTACTTTTCTCTGCAAATGCACCAGGAATATTGGTATCACTCTGATGGAAGACATGCTTGGCAAGCTGAAGACTCCCTCTCCTCAAGCACTCTCTCCTGCCCAGTTTTTGAACAGGCTTGCCTCCCCTGCTGCTGCTTCACCAACAAGAATTGCCTCTGTTACTGCCTTGGATACTCCTTCTCCTCCTGCCAGGATATCTCCTTTTGTGCCTGAATCTGCCAGTCCACTTTCCTTGCCTCCAAGAAGCCCACTGTCAATGGACTCTATTCCTGCCACTGCTCTCCCAGATGCCAGCACTTCTACTGATGCATTTCTTCAGAGATTCCTTGCAATTGAGAAGAGAATTGCTGATTTAGAGGCTGCCAATACTGCCCTGGCTATTGAAAACAAGAGACTGGATGCCCAATGCAAGAAGCTCAAGAATGAAGCCAATACTGCCCTGAAAACTGCCAGAGATGCCTTGCAAAAAGCTTCCTTGGAGTGCCACTGCCTTACCACTACTGCTCAGCCCCAGCCTCCTGCTTCTGTTCCTGTTCAAGAGCAAGATCCTGTTCCACAGAAAAGCTACTCCAGTGTTTTACAGAACAACTGGATAGTGAACTCTGTTCCTCCCAGAAAACCTGCTTCTACTGCCTTCTCCCAGGTGACCTCAGTTCCTGCTTCAGTCTCTGCCTCTCCACCTGCACCAGCTGCCACCACCTCTACAGTCACCTCAGCTATACCTCAGACTTATGCAGGCAAGGTTCTAGCAAGAATTATCAGCACATCCAGCTCCAGTACTATTCAGCAAGACACATCAAGAAAACCTTCTACTGAGAATGTGGACTCCAATCTGACTACTGCAGCTCCATTGCAACACAGAAGGACTTACAAGCCCCCAGCAAACCTACCACCAGCTTCTACCTGGACTGTGGTGTACTTGAAGCAAGTTCCCTGGACCCCCATTTCCAACATCAGGAAAGCACTCAAGGCATGCAATATTCAGCTCTCAAGAATTGTCAACCTGGCCTGGAGAAAAGGGAAGATTCTGGAGGTTATCCTAGACCAAAACATTGCTGACCCATTTGTTGCCTTTGTGGAGAAGAACCTTAACTGGCTGAAAACTGACTTCAAGATAGTGCCTGAAGAATCAGAATCCTCTGACTCTCTACTGTTCAACAAGCCTCCAGCCCATGTTGCCATTCTGTCTTTCTTTGCTGCCATCAAGAGACAAGCCCCCTCCTATGATGTGGCATACTTCCTCAAGAACCATGCCATTTCCCTCCTTGCTGACTTAAGTGATGCACCATTTGAAGAGCTCTGGGACTCTGCAGGTCACATTGTTAATGCTGCCTCTGAAGAAGCTACAACCTCTGCCTGACTACCTGAAGTTCTGTTGCTTAACTGCAACAGCATACAGCCATCAAGACCAACTCTAGAGAGACTTCTTTCAAGATTTTCCCTCCTGTGTTTGATTGATGTCCAGCTACCCTCTATACTTTTGACTAATCTATATTGCTTTTCTACTCCTAGAACAAAGAATACCTCCTCTATCTGCTTCATCTCTTCTACCATCAATACTCCTCAGCTCTGTGTTCCTCTTTACTCCCCTTACTGTGCTGCTCTCCAGTTGCCAACTATCAGTCTGGTGCTCTGCTATCTGCCTCCAAGTCTAGCCCTTCAGGAAGTGCAAGTTATATGCCAGAAGGTTCAGCAATACCAACAATCTATATCAACACCTGTTATCTTGCTTGGAGATCTCAACATTCCCCATCCTGAGAACAAGACTACTCTGACTGCAAGAATGAAGCCAAGGTCTACATTCCTACTGAACTTCCTGAGAGAAAGCCACCTGCTAGCACTAGGTGCTCAATCTGAGAAAAGATGTGTTGACTGGATCTGCCCTTCTGCTGCTGCCCTCTACTTTGTGAATGAAGTTAAGCAATTCTCTGGAGCTGAGCTAGGATCCTTGAGAGCCTCTGACCACCCAGCCTGGTCCCTTTCTATGCAACCAGTTGTGAAGAAGAAGCTGCCAAAACTTACTGTGCTCACCCACAAAGCTACCAAGAATCAGAAGAAAGACTTTGGGAACTACTTGAAGCTTGCCAGTTTGCTACTTTCTCTGCCAGATGATCTCAACTTTGCCTGGCTCTTTGTGAAGCATCTGATTCTGGTGTCTGCCTCCCTCTCACTGCCATGCAAGACTACTGCTGTTACCTCAAGAAAATGGGAATCCATTGTTTCAGCCCTGCAACAAAGCTACCTGAGCTTCCCTAACCCAAAAACAGAGAAACTCCTCCTGACAGCAATACACCACTCCAAGGCAATTCACCACACTCTGCATACTCAGCTCCGGGATCATATTATGAGTTCCTTGCCTCTGCAATCTTCCAACTCTATAACAAGAACAGTATCAAGACTCTACAGGGCAATGAGGCCCTCTTCCAGGAAGTTACCTTCAACAGAACAGCTGGCTAACATCTTCTTCTCTACAAAGCAGTACTCAACTCCTGGCTTTCATCCTGACTTCAAGACTCTGCCCATCCCACTTGCACTTGATCAAAGGAGAATCCATAATGTGCTCAAGAGGCTTCCCAACTCTACTGCTCCAGGTGTGGACACAATCTCCTATGAGCTTCTGAAGACTAGTACCAAGGCCATGTCTGCACTTCTGCTTCCACTGTTTCAGCAATGCTCAGCCCAGCTTTCTACTCCTGAGGAATGGTCCTTTGCAAATGTTCTGCCACTGTACAAGGGTAAAGGAAAGCACCTGGATCCTAGCTCCTACAGGCCAATATCTCTGCTGCCCACCTGCAGAAAGGTGTTTGAGCTTCTGCTTGCTCAGGAGCTCTACTCTGACTCCCTTCATTTTCATCCTGCACAGTTTGGCTTTGTTCCTGGCCTCTCCTTGGAATATGCAGTCATACTTAGCCAAGATCACTCTCTCCAGTGCAAGTATCCCTCTGTTCTGTTTGATATTACTAAGGCCTTTGATTCAGTTGACAGAAATCTGCTTTGGTCCAAGTTGCAATGCTTCTCCAGTACCTCTCTCACCCTCCTTGTCAGGTCTCTGTTTCTGGATCCACAAGCAAGAATTCTGCACCCAAGTGAGCAATCAGCTGTGTTCTCAGTTCCTAATGGAGTGGTTCAAGGCTCTGTGCTTGGTCCTATACTGTTTGCCATCTTCCTGAATGATTTCCCAAGACTCTCAGCTGACTGCCTGGTTACTCTCTTTGCTGATGACATCAGAATATCCTCCTCCAATGTGCAACAAGACTCCCAGACCATCCACCAGTATCTGCAGAAGAATAATCTCCAGCTTTCCATTGCAAAGACAGTACCTTTGGGCTTTCCCATCAACTTGGAGAACTCCACTCTACCTGCTCAGGTTTCTGCTACATATCTTGGCTTTCCTTTCCTTCCTACTGGACTAGACTCTGGAGCACACCTGAAGAAGAGAATTATCCTGGCAAGACAGGCACTCCACAAGCTACTGGCTGTTACTCCTCCTACAACTTCAGCTCCCAGCTGCCTCCTTCTACTCAAGCAGTTTGTCTTCCCTGTCCTGGAATTTGGCTTACCACTTCTCTCTCTTACTTCTAGAGACTGCACTAAGCTTGACAAGTTTGCAGTATGGTGCATTACCTCCTTGGTGCCTCATTTGCCTGAATGCCCCTACAGACATGCTATTCTTGGTGCTTTTGGGTTTATGCCCTATAAGATCAGACTTCTCTACCTTAGAACCAGATTATACCTCAGACTTCACAACTGTAACAACCCACTGATTAAGGACTGGAAGAGAACACACCACACAACACCTGGCTCCTGCTGGAGAACTATACTTGGAGATCCTGAAGTCAAGAAGTTTGCTCACTATATTCTGCAGTCAGAAAAACCCAAGCTGGCCTACCTGAAGTACTTGACAGACCTTTGGCAGCAATATCTGCAGCAGCACACTCCCTTTATGATGAATATCAATCCTTATCACATTCCCCTCATTAATGTTGTTCACAAGTCATTCTTACCTCTCTTGCTACCCCCCTTCCCACTGAACAGTGTCTTGAGCACTGAAGAACTATCATCACTTCTTATTAACTTACCTACAAATTCCCCTCAGCTACACACTCTTGTATCAAAGCTACAACAGTAGCGCTGGCTTCTTTGTTTCAACTGAAATAAAGATTTCACCTGTTGGTGACTGTCTCCCCCCCTAACCCTAAGTGCTGTAGTAACAGAGCTTGCTTCAAAACTTCAAAAAGCTGAGAAACCAAGACTACTGGCTCAGGGCCATCTAAGATCTATGTGGCAGAGCTACTTACAAGTCCACACACCTTTCCTACTACACCTAATCCCAGGCTGGGTTCCAGTCTTGGATTATATTGATCAGAAACATCTGCAATTTGTACTTCCCCCAAAACCCCTGAATTTTATATTTACCCCTGATGAGCTTTACTTTATTGAAACAAACATTAGAGATGAAACAAAACATAGATTAGATTACTTATTAGAGAGGTTCTAGACCTCTTAATTGGCTTCTTTATTTGTACTTGGATTAGTTCTTAACTCAAATAAAGATTTCACCAACTTGGTGACTTTTCCCTCCCCTAACCCAACCCTAACCCCAACTCTACTGCCCCAGGTGTGGACACAATCTCCTATGAGCTTCTGACAACTAGTACCAAGGCCATGTCTGCACTTCTGCTTCCACTGTTTCAGCAATGCTCAGCCAAGCTTTCTACTCCTGAGGAATGGTCCTTTGCAAATGTTCTGCCACTGTACAAGGGTAAAGGAAAGCACCTGGATCCTAGCTCCTACAGGCCAACATCTCTGCTGCCCACCTGCAGAAAGGTGTTTGAGCTTCTGCTTGCTCAGGAGCTCTACTCTGACTCCCTCAAGTATCACCCTGCACAGTTTGGCTTTGTTCCTGGCCTCTCCTTGGAATATGCAGTCATACTTAGCCAAGATCACTCTCTCCAGTGCAAGTATCACTCTGTTCTGTTTGATATTACTAAGGCCTTTGATTCAGTTGACAGAAATCTGCTTTGGTTCAAGTTGCAATGCTTCTCCAGTACCTCTCTCACCCTCCTTGTCAGGTCTCTGTTTCTGGATCCACAAGCAAGAATTCTGCACCCAAGTGAGCAATCACCAGTGTTCCTCAGTTCCTAATGGAGTGGTTCAAGGCTCTGTGCTTGGTCCTATACTGTTTGCCATCTTCCTGAATGATTTCCCAAGACTCTCAGCTGACTGCCTGCTTACTCTTTTTGCTGATGACATCAGAATATCCTCCTCCAATGTGCAACAAGACTCCCAGACCATCCACCAGTATCTGCAGAAGAATAATCTCCAGCTTTGCATTGCAAAGACAGTACCTTTGGGCTCTCCTATCAACTTGGAGAACTCCACTCTACCTGCTCAGGCTTCTGCTAGATATCTTGGCTTTCCTTTCCTTCCCTCTGGACTAGACTCTGGAGCACACCTGAAGAAGAGAATTATCCTGGCAAGATAGGCACTCCACAAGCTACTGGCTGTTACTCCTCCTACAACTTCAGCTCCCAGCTGCCTCCTTCTACTTAAGCAGTTTGTCTTCCCTGTCCTGGAATTTGGCTTACCACTTCTCTCTCTTACTTCTAGAGACTGCACTAAGCTTGACAAGTTTGCCATATGGCGCATTACCTCCTTAGTGCCTCATCTGCCTGAATGCCCCTACAGATATGCTATTCTTGGTGCTTTTGGGTTTATGCCCTATAAGATCAGACTTCTCTACCGCAGAACCATATTATATCTCAGACTTCACAACTGC
Source organism: Basidiobolus meristosporus CBS 931.73 (assembly GCA_002104905.1). Taxonomy (NCBI): domain Eukaryota; kingdom Fungi; phylum Basidiobolomycota; class Basidiobolomycetes; order Basidiobolales; family Basidiobolaceae; genus Basidiobolus; species Basidiobolus meristosporus. The sequence goes on along the minus strand of MCFE01000234.1, from coordinate 114,264 downwards.
AACAACCCACTGATTAAGGCCTGGAAGAGAACACACCACACTACACCTGGCTCCTGCTGGAGAACTATACTTGGAGATCCTGAAGTCAAGAAGTTTGCTCACTATATTCTGCAGTCAGAAAAACCCAAGCTGGCCTACCTGAAGTACTTGACAGACCTTTGGCAGCAATATCTGGAGTAGCACACTCCCTTTATGATGAATATCAATCCTTATCACATTCCCCTCATTAATGTTATTCACAAGTCATTCTTACCTCTCTTGCTACCCCCCTTCCCACTGAGCAGTGTCTTGAGCACTGAAGAGTTATCATCACTTCTTATTAACTTACCTAAAATTCCCCTCAGCTACACATTCTTGTATCAAAGCTAAAACAGTAACGCTGGCTTCTTTGTTTCAACTGAAATAAAGATTTCACCTGTTGGTGACCGTCTCCCCCCTAAGGATTGCATCCCCCAAAACCCCTGCTTTTTTATTCTCTAGGGGACTGCATCCCCCAGACCCCCTGCTCTTCTAACCTTTTCCTAGCCCTTACTATAACACCTACACCCTAAGATTTCACCTACCTTGGTGACTTTCCCTCCCCTAAGCATCAATCCTTGACATATTCCCTGAATTTATGTTGTTCACATATCATTCCTACCCCTCTTTATACTCCCCTTCCCACTGAACAGTGTCTTGAGCACTGAAGAACTATCATCCCTTCTCATTAACCTAACTACAAACTCCCCTCAGCTACACACTCTTGTATGAATGCTACAACAGTAGTGCTGGCTTCTTTTTTTGAGCTGAAATAAAGATTTCACCTGTTGGTGACTGTCTCCCCTCTAACCATGCAATATTTGGAGTTGCTAAGCTGGCTTCTTTGTTTTCTAGCTTTTTTGACTTTGTGTAACTACTTTGCAAAACAAAGATACAGCCACAAAGGTGACTTTCCGTTCTCCTAGCCCACATCATTGCTTGGACAGTTCATAAACTCTGATTACACAAATGTTTCTCCAAAGTGGAGAAAATTGACATTTGAAAACAACTTAAATATCAATGACTACTTGATGTATTTGTATTTGTATTTAGATATATCTACTGTGAAAGTTGAATATGGTTATATACATTGAAATATAGTATCAGAATAAATAGGAATATACAATGGTTTGATCTAAGATTCTATTTAAGCTCAGTATTAGGTAATGACAAAGTGATATGAAGTAATCCAGCATGTTTAGGAACACTCCAGAGTGGATGGCAGCAAAAATCTGGCACAATAGAAAGTAATAAGTCTACTCTACTTAAGGTTTAGTCATGATATATCAGCCTCAGGATGGGCTTTATACTTGATGGTCATTAATATGTTAGTTGACATACTTTGTGATATATTGATTGATAAAAGCTATATGTACCAGTGCTAAATAGTGGATACAAAATACATGCATTTATCAACAGCTAAGGCAACAAAGAAAATGGTGCAAGCATGCATTAATTAATAACCAGGATGCTGTAAAATAGAGTATTATAAAATAGGGTAAAATATCAGTCAGATTTATTTATCAAACTTAAAGATGACTTTGTAATGGAACTGTCGGGCGAAGTTTTGAAATACTATTCAGTAAGTCTGATCGGGACTTAGCCACAAAAAGTTGACACTCTTTTGGGTCATGGGATTCATATCTGAATGTGAAATCCTCAACCATTGGAAAGTCAATGATTCGAAAAATACGCTGAAGTTCATTTGAACTAGTACAAACAAATAGTAAAAGATCGCGTTGATAACAGTATTGGAGAACTTCGTGAAACATAATATGAAATACTCCATGCTGTCTATACTCGGGTAGTACTGCACTCCTTGAACCCTCCACCAAGTTCTTTTCAGTTAGTAGGCTCAAAGTCTTGCTGTTGTAATTCTGTATCTCAAATAAACCTTCATGTCTTGGACAGATTCGGCAACAGCCTATTAGTTTCTTGTTGCTGAACGCACCGAAGTATGTCGCGATATCATCGCGGTTGTCAGTTAGCCTATGGTTCTCAATCCTTAGCCCAGCTGGATTGGCAGGGTTGAACTTCCATTTGCCCTCCTCAATGTAGACCGTGTAAAGGAGTCTTTGGATTTGGTTAATCCCTTCTTCATCTTTGACGATTCTGATTTGATATACCATTGCTGAGTGGTTGTTAGGCCTATCTAAATTACGATCAGTCTGTGTGGTCGCTGTGATTGATTCTGTATTGACAAGAGAGGGATTTGCGTCGCAAAAGCCAGGTTGTGGAGTGCTATATATAGCTAAATGAGTAGTTTCTGGAGCTTCGTTTTGCCACTGCCTGCGTCTGATATCTTGAGCCTTGATATTACATCACTTTTTGAATCGTCCCGATATCTTTATTATCAACAGAAGAACGATGAGTTGGCTGTTTGTTAATCGCTGTGTATAGCTCACCCCTTGCTCATCATGCATTATAATGTACGAGACAACCAATCACATGCATACATGGAGGGTACAATACTGCGCATACCATGCATGAGGGTGATCTTCTCCGATACACAGGTGAGGATATGAAGCTTTGGTAAGTGAATCTGCAAAGTGGTATATAGTTTTATTCGAAACTGAATCCCAATGTTTCTCTTGATCGAACTTGATAAAATTATGGCAACCGTAAAATGTTATTGGAATCTAAATGCCAATGCTTATAATGTTTCTCTCGATTTAACTTGAGCAAACTTTCGATATGATAAGCAGATGCATCGGGAGAACGTAGCAGATTATCTATTTGTTGGCTAGTTCAATGCGTGGCAGATGTATTCACCTATAAAAACTAAGAGTATTTATCATTTATTGTCTCATTCCCCCACTAGTGCATACTCAATCTTATTCAAAGCGTCTGTTTGCCATGAGATGCACTGTCTTCTGCGGATTCTGGCTCATCCACCCGCGTATAGTTGCTGAGTAATAGTCTTAATCCTGGGCCCATTGACTCTTGAAATCAACACATCACTACAACAACACTCTCTTCAATATCACATCTATTTCTTTCAAGTGTATCGGGAAGCGCATCTTGATCTACATCGAGATCTGTGTGCCAGCTATTCGAAAAAGGTATAATCGAGGCGCCATTAAAATTTCCTATTTTATTTACGGAATCATAAACCCTAGGTTAGTGCTTCCAACAGTAATACTTGGCCCACATCTGGTAAGTGCAAATGTCATGATTGCCTGCGTCCGAGAGGAATACGCAAGCCACCCAACAAACACTATGACTTACCACACGAAGTATTCTAGGCATTATATAAACGCTTAAGTTGATCATTTAATTGATTCAAATATGGATGCTTTCTGTAGGGTTAGGTTTAGCTATAGATAATTACAAAAGTAGCGAGTAGCTTATTACCAAATCTTATGGAAAGGTTATTCAGCCTAATTACTCCCTAGAAAACACTTATTCTTGTTTGTAAAAACAATAGAACCTGAGATACTGAAAGCTGTAAGTTTAGGGAAACCTGGTATTCTGCCGGCCTTTGGCTGATTTTCTATAGGTAAGCTGTGCAGTCAATCACATGCAATGCACATTAGCCGGATCAACTCATATGTGTTAGTCTTGCATTACCTTTGCTTTTCATGGAGGCTCAGTTGCACTTCCTCTACGAGCACTGATCCGGCCTATTAGCAACAAGTCAAAGGTTACCTGGCCTTAATGTTCAGCGCTGTCTGCCTATGGAAGGTACTAGGTATTTTAGTGAAGGCGGTTACATTAAATTTCCCTTGGCTACTTCCACAGAACCCACATGAGCACAGCATACTATCCAAGGTTACGCACTATATGGGATGCTTTTGCTTCACAGAATTCTGGAAAATATTGAAGGTGATTACGCAAACCAAAAGAACAATTTAATACTGACTGGTATTGCAGTAGTAATAGGTAGGGCTGAAGCAAAGCTTGTATACTTCGGCAAAAACTCTATAAAACCAATCATAAGGATATCTTGAGAAAGCACCAAAAAAGTGGTTTATAAGGCCAGGGTCTTTTCGGTAATACTGAAAGTCCCAGCTGTGTCCAAGTGTTGCTTAATTCCTAGTACTAGATGGTAACTTACAGGCAAACTCCCAAATGCATAAACCGCCAATGGGCATTTAGCCAGGCTGAATACTAAGGTATTTGAGTATTAGGGGTAAATCAGATGCTTATTTGCAACTTCATCATGGTAGTTGACATTTGGGCAAGCCATTTAGTCAACTGACGGCACTTTGTAATTCTAACACAAGTCGATGTGGGTAAACAGACTGCAAGCTTCACTCTATATTGCACCTGGAAGTGTGGACCAGTAGGTACTGAACAGCAACTCACCAAATCTGCCATGCTCTTTCCAGGTAGAACAACTGAGATTGCGGAGCTCAGCATCTGGTAATATACCTATATGGCTGCAAGACACTTTGAGGAATCAGCGCTTGAGTTCCTATTGATTTAAGATACTCTATTCTTCATAGACCAGTGGAAATGCGTTGATTTCTCTAGCTCTTACATAGATTGGTATAGTAGCTGTTACAGACTCAAAGTGGTTTTCTGCTGATAGATGCCTAAGGGTCTCAAGGTTATATAGGATATATGTTAAGATCCAAATTATTCAATAACAGAAATTATACAATGCTTTTTATAAAGCCAAGGAATAAAGATTACCGGAAGCCAACACTTGAACGGCTATAATATATATCCCTGGCATCTGATGCTATCTACTAAGGCAATAGTGAAGACCTCAGGAGTGTCATATCATATTGACCGCAACAGAAAATGACTGTCTTCAGAAGTATGGATCGTGGGTACACGATACTGATTGCTGGAATGGATGCTGACACCAGGCATTAATCAAACAACACCAAGAACTGCCTATACATGACAGTTGTACCCGGCAACCTATTCTTGTTATATATCTGATAAAAAGCATGACCGGGGTAAAACTTTGCTCTCACGCTACATTTGGACAATTAAAGTAGCATTCTACACATATTTAATAAAGTGTTAGATGCTCACAGTGCAATGAGCATAATACAATTGGGTCAAAGGAATGCGGATTTGGACTCATTTATTGCACAATGCTTCAGATAAATATCCTTAACAGTAACATCTCCAAGAGTCCACCAGCCATAACTCATCGCCAAAATTCACCAATGGAAAGCCCAACTCAAAGCCATTAGAATGATCACATATCTGTAGTCTCTATGACCCTGACAGATGTCTTACCGTGCATAATAATTTGCACTACTGGCTAAACATAACCGTGAATAATTCCTTCTTGCCGGTCGTTGGTGACAAGTATTTGCACCAGTCAAAACCCATTGGAATTGACTGCAATGACCTTGGAGTCTATCGACGGTAATCTTTAAGCTCATTGGTAAACAATTACCAGAGTCCTTACTAATACAGAGAGTTAATGTAAAAACTGAGAGAATTTTAAATGATATTAAGGATATCATTGACCAGATTGCCCTCATTCTGAACACTTTGAAGTGCAACCTATGCTGTGTAGCCTTGCTACAAAGAGGCAAAGTAGCAAACGGTGAGGCAACCAGGTTAAATCAATCTAGCTCGCATAAAGCTAATTGAGTGGGATCGAGAAGGTGATATAAATCGGGAAATTTCGCATGAGACTCGACCAGCCAGTCATGCAGCTTTCCTTCCTTTTGCTAGTTTCCACCATCGCTTCGTTGCAAGCAATTTCCGCTACCCCACTTGGTGACTCCCAGGTATCCTTCACCAATGAGCCATGTGGCGAACAACAGGGTGCTTGTTATCAGGACACTTCGGCCCCCAGTCAAGAATACCAGCCGTCAATTGAGGAGAGGGGGTGATTCGGAGATGAGTGAGCGAATGCAAACAAGCAAGACTTCGAGTGAGCATGCATGATTCTCTGGGTTGCAAGGGTTCGATATTTCCAATCTTCAACCATCCCAAGCCTTGCTGGACAACATCAATGGCCATTCCTCCAGTAAAGCCAATGCCTTGTCCAACTCAAACCAGTTCAATCAGGCGCAAGTCATTGATCAAACCTTCTATCAGCCCCAGCAGCAACAGCCACAAACCATTATCACTTAGCCAGCAGAGCGTGCACTTAGAGGGGGTTATAAGAAGTATAAGAGCTCTGCTCGTCGCCACTTCAAAATTAGATATTTCAGTGGAAACAGTCTAGCAAAAGTAAATTTATGAAATAAAATGAGCAATATTTTACTAGGTATACTGATGATGTACAAGTACTCAATATTTTGCTGATATGAACACACAGAAATAGCGTCCCTTCTTGTTGTTCATAATGTTATTATTTGTATTGAAGAGAATCATGGGCAGCGGTGATAGAACCATATATATATATATATATATACAGAGATTGTCATTCCAGTGCATGCGTTTTATGTGTTACAGGTTTCCTCAATAAAGTCCATATCAGAATGTGTAACATGCCCAATCTTATAAAACTCACTTCATACCCTCAGTTTAACCTCATTATATAGCCTCCCACGCTATATAGCGGCCTATGCAACTAAATCATTGCTCAGCTATTCTTCATGCGCTTTACTATCATAGCAGTGATTCTAGGCCTTGCCGCTCCTCAAGTTGCCGTTGCTGCCCCAATCGGCTGCTCTTCTCCATGCACTTGCGAGTACAGAATGATTCATTATCGCAGTTTGCTATGTGCACAGTATGTGAACAATTGCTACCAAAAAGTTCAAGTCTTGCCTGTTGTTAAGACGTTCAATGTCCAATCCCCGTTATTGCGCCAGGTTTTCACCACCGTGACCAGAAAGCACAATAACCTGAACATTGCTAAAGCCAACAGCAATAAATACTTGAAAGTCAAGTATCAAACAGGGCCCAGTCTCGAGCTGGAGGGCCAGGGCAACGCATTAGAATATGCCAAGCAAAAGGGAGCGGAACACTCGGACGATAGTTCTTCATATCCTTACATTCTGATGCAGCCCACCCAAGATGTACAGTACACAACCCCAGTAATAGAGACACAATGCGTGAAAGAACAAAACATTCAATACACTCATTGTGCCGACAATTGCGCCTAACAGATAAATCAACCTAAACTGGGAATTTTGAGTAGGCAAAACAAATAAGCCCTCTTTGCACGACTACCCTACTCTCACAGTCTCATAGACTACCGATCTACAGTAGGCACAGTGTACCAGTCCAAAAAGAATTGATATATCACAACGACAGACACCGAAGGAACAGGGACACTGCACATTTGGTTGGTAGCAAAGGTGAAATAGTGAATCCAACATAACCGCATAGAGAAGTTCAATCAGCGTTGTGTATCAACTACCGCATTTGGAGAATTGGTGGGCTCCTACTTTGGGATGTCAGTAAGCCCTTGAGCGCCATTTTCAATGTTTGTGTACTTACTGCACCGAACTGTAAAATAAACGTATCGATATTGAGGGTTAAATTGCCCTAAATGTGATTTGGTTCAAGTCAACATACGATTGTGTTATTCGTGAGATGCAAAACGACTGATACTACAAGTTTTCAAGCACGGGTCTGAAGCACGTACACAAGAATGGCACTGTTCTTACGTATTGGTTATTTCATAGCCAATATTTGCAGTCCAGAGTAGTAAATAATACAGTTATTTTCGTCTCTTCTAATATTGTGGAATTTGGCCGCAAAATGAGGGAAAAATATTCTCGATTTTTTTCCTATAAATAGAGAGCATTGTGGTTTGGTATTGTTACAACTGTACTTTACAGGATTATGTATATAGCACATTCCCAGTATATTAATGGATGGTTTGCTCATTCTGACAGCTTGCTGTAACCCAACTATCATTCAAAAATCAAAACATCAATCAATATAGCTACAAAGTTGCCTTGAAAATCAACAAGCAATGAAAGGAAAAATGCCTAAAATTTGATTGCAAAATGGCATACTTGCTTGATTACAATTACAGTTTTCTGATCTTCAAAATCAAAATTTATGCCTGAATGTTTAAGTGGGCCCACAACTTTGCATAAAAATAGGAAAAAACCAAGATGTTAGTCTCACTTTATTGTAGCAGCTACTTATGACCATCTGCTCAGACTTGTGAACCTCTGACTGATGCAGTGCACTTGGTTTTTGTTACTCTGTTTCCTGCCTCACATGTTCCTCAAGTCTTTAATATTTTTGTCATCTCTCAGTTACTTGAAGATGCCGGTGTGAATATTAGGCTCCAGATGACAGTGTCCTCAATATGGATCCAAATCATCAGCAAGGACCCACTACTCAAGCCTTCACCCAACCAGTTCTCCAGAACCTTGAGCTACAGATAGACACCACTCTATTCAGCTGCTAACTTGGCAGAAAATCTAAATACAAGGGAAGATAAAATGAAGAGGCTAAGAATTATGGTTTTAGGGTTGTTTAGTGCAATGCTTTAATATATATTACCATTGCCTTGAGCTATGTTCACTTTTCCTTCCCTTGGACTGTCATATAGTGCTGATAACAAATATCACCAAGAATATGACAAATATCCAATATAACAGTGAAGACTAGATGGGTCACTGCTTTGGTAGAGTCTGACAAACATGACCAGAGTAGATATATACCACACTCATATACCTCAAGAATGATGCTGGCTGACTGTGTGGTGACACTCCTGCATATACAAGCCTTCTATAGTGATTTTTGTCAATAGCTTTTGTGCCATGGCATAGGGTCAGTGGTGGGGAGTACAGAGAGGCATTGGTATTATTGAACTATTATCTAGCTTGATCCCCCATACCACAGACACTGTTTCAGATAGAGATTTCTAGTGGAAGTCCTTGCTGTTGTAGACCAGAACCTAGAGTATTAGTGCTCTCTTACCTCAGTCTATAAATATTTAATCAAGTCTCTTATTGCTGTGTACTGCAATCCAGCTTATAAAGTATTAACTTGTTCTGTTAGATAGGCCATATTGAGCCTTGAGTGCCAAACAGTGCCATTGCATGCCAGAGAGACCAAATAAATCTATACTTGGCCACAGAGTGTGAAGCATATTTCTACATCTTTGTGCAAAGCAGCCCCATTTCCCACTCATTGTGCTGGAGAGAATCTATTTTTTGACCTTTTTCTTGAGATCAATGTTTTGTATAATGTGTTTAGTACAGGAGGACTGAAGGAATACATTTTGTTCACAATACCCATGACACTCTGAATCCAGCTCCAGAGGGTTGTAACCTGTTGCACAATTGCATGGCACTATCTTGGTCCACTGGTACTGTCTGGCACTATATTTAAATATTCACCTTAAAGTAAAACCTATATATGCCTGAAAATCAGTCAATATTTGAGCAGAAATGTGTTAAAGGCATATCTATGGTTGCTGCACTCAGAGTAAAGCATGTTCATGCTACTGTGCAAGTGCAAAAAAGTTGACCAAGGCCCAGGAGGTGCTATCCAATGATAATTGAAATCTTCTCAAAAAATGATGTTGGATGACAATAAAAATCAAACCTTAAGCTCACTAATGCTCAAGATTGAACCAGAGTAAAACAATATAGGTTTTTTCCACTCTGTAGAATTCCACAATCATGGCTCAGTTGGAATCCAAGTCTAGAAATACTCTAGAAACTAATATTGTGGTACCACAAGGCAGAAGATTCAACAGGATTTCAAAATCTTACTGATCTTAAATGACCAGGCAACATCAGGGCCTGATTGAAATCAAACTGAGACTTAGTCAATCAAAGGCAAAATCAACTGGATGCAGATATAATTAAGCTTTGCAGTCAATCAGAAGGACTGGACTATACTGAAACCTTTGCATTGGTAGCCAAGTTTGGTGACATCAGCTAATATTGATTACTATATCCAAATATGAGTAGTTATCAATCAGATGTTTGTAAAGATTGAATTTCTGTATGAGGAGCCTAATCACCTGCTGCACATGTATGCATTAATTGATTACTGCCTCTTTTCACCCTCCTTGCCTCCTGACTTATACATTGCTCTTACTCTTCTTGTATATGAATTGGTTTATTTCTGCTTAATCTTCAGTAGTAAGTTGATTACCAATTGTACTGACCTACACAGGTCCCTACACCTGACACTAACATTAAGCCCAACCTCATGCTCAACAGGCAACTCCATCATAATCCATTATTCAATAAGTATTTCTGCCAAACTGCCCTTTTTCTATGACTTTGGCAAGAATCCTATGGCTTTATGTCACTGTATATTCACTTGTTCCCATACATCCTGGTCTCAGTTTGTGCTGCCAGATCTAGGATCTCATTTGTCATTCTTTGCTTTAGATCCTTGCAATATTTGAGTGTACACTTTTAAGCATTATCCTTGAAAAAGTACTGCAACCTCTTGGTGTACCTATGTATGTTACAAAATTCCACTGTAAGCATTGTAATAGTCGTTTAAGCTCTTGATGTTATAGCATTGATTGTCAATGGGTTCTCCACTCTGCCTACAATGGAGGATATGGAGGCTGTGGTAGGCAAATGCCCTTCACTGCTTACTCCTCTACCTTGCTGAAGTATAGCTCAACTGGCTGCACTTCCAGCTCTCAGGAAAATAGCTATTGTCATGTTGGAAATTTTTTTTGGCTATTATGGAATTCAGCCTATTCTTGTTATATGCCTTTAACTAGTTGGAACTCCAGCTTTTTTCCTATGCTTCCATCTCTCTGGCTTAGGTAGACTTTTTCCCTATATGTTCTCCTTCCTCATTACCAGGCCTTTCACTGCTACTTTGTCTCAGTGCTTCTGGTATTCACTACATTTTCTCCTCAATAAGTGCTGCGCCAGTGCATTTGTTTCTGCCTTCTGGTCCCTTGCAGACACTCTTCCAACAGCCTATTGCCTCTTTGCTACTTGTTTTGAGCTTCTAGCCTGGGTTGTCACAGGCTGCTGGAGAAGCCACTGGTCTTTTATCACTGCTGGGTCCTTCACTGCTATTTTGAGTAAGTGCTTCCTGAATGCAACTACACCTTTTCCTTGATAGATTTTGCACTAGTGCATCCATTTCTGCCTGCTTTGCCCTTACTAGCACTCTTGTGGCAACCTGACATTTTTGTGCTGCTTGTATAGAGCTTTTGGCGCTTCTGTAATGGGCCCAGCTGCTGGTATTTAGCCATGGTGCCCTTATTCTTGTCTTTGATAGCTTCAGCTATTCTTCAGATACTGTCTTAGCATATTAATGCTGACCTTAAACATGTCAGCTTGTTAGAATCCAGGATAATGCTTATGGAGCAGGTCAACTGCATTCTGCTTGTCCTTGGGTTCCTAATGGCTACATTGCATGCCAGCCTCAAGGTGATTGCATGCCAGACTTTTGTTGGCCTCCTGATTACCAGCCAACTGATCATCATTGCACTCAATGGCTGGACAGATCTTCAATGTTTTTTGACTTTTAGGCTTTAGTATAAATTCCACAGTCACTTCCTCCCATTCTGTAATAGGTCTTTCTGTGGGCTTTATCTTTAGGCACTGTTGGTGCACATCAAAGACTGTATGGTGTTCCTCTGCTGTTATATAAGAAATGGGTCAATTCAGGTCTATAACATGGTTCTACTTGAGTTCTCTCTTTGCAGGAAAGACACCACATTCTCTACCTGAAATATTGATTGCTCTACATGTATAGTTCATTTATTCTGTCTCTGGACAGCTTCTTGACTTCCCTGGGCCATTGAAGCTATGCTATTAGCTACTGTACCTTAATACCATTTTGGTGTGCTGATATGTGCTGACAACATACTTGCTAACCCTGGTGGTGGTGAAATTTTGATGGTCATTTGCTAGTCTTCCACTACAGGTACTGCATTTGCTACACTCTCATATGCCTTTGCATTATGGTGATCTTGCAGCTCTGCAGTAATTCTCAATAGTCCACTTGACTGCAAGCCTGAGGAGTCTGCATTATTGCATTCAGTGGGCATAATGTCAACAAGGCCTCTTTTGGATGCAGACCTATTTGTTGCACTGAATGCCAAAGCAAGCTGTGGTCTAAATGCTCTTGTGCTGCTGTCAGCTATGGGGGCAGATTGGTTACAGGACAACTTTGCATTTTTTTTTGCTGCAAATATATTGAAGCAACTCAAACAAAAGGGGAAATAGTGTTGCATATACATGTGCATGTGGTGCCACAACTTTATTCATAACACCCTCAATGTTAGGACAACACCAAATCCTACCTACCTACTGGTGCAATTTCTCAAATACAAGACTGTCTCAAAATTGCATGAGTATTGACAAAAATGATACAATAGTGTTATGTTGCTGAGTGCCAAGCAGTTTGCCCCATGGACAAGACTATTGTAATTCAATGCTCTAAGAGAAGATAATATCCTTCAGGTGGCTACTGTAACAAGCCTCTCAGCTATGATATATGCCAATGGCATTGTGTGTGTTACAAGGGTCATGGTCAGTGCTCTGCCATACAAGTCATATTTATGTAGTCATTAGTCACCACAATACAAAGAGTGTCTTGTTGGTCACTTGATACTTTGGTAATGGTACCTGTTTGCACTTGTCCCCTTATGCCAACTGAGTCAGGAGAGCTTGTGACACCTTTTAGCTCACTTATGCCTTCTGAATACTGCCTGCAGAGTGATAACTCTGCAGAAGAGGGCTCACTGGTGGATTATGAAGCTATCTCATCTCACAACAGTACCCTGTATGAGCCCAGCAAAATCCTAATGTGCAATGAAACTACACCTGTGGAAAAAAATGCTACAGATACCTTATGAAGCCAAGTGAGCCCAGTAATTCATCTACTGGTGAATGATATGCTGTGGTGGCTATATAAGTGGCATGTTTCCACTGATATCACTAATGGAGGCTTTGGAGATTTGCTGCTACTTCTTGTCAAGATCATTCTGTGATGCAACTAACCAAGTAAATGATACAATTGGACAACCATCATGCAGCTGGCTGCATATGCTGTGACACTATATTGATGCCTGCAGGTGCTAACAGTTATATGGCACTCATATCAGAAAATGCCACCATGGTAAGGTGTCCAGCTTGTCAAGAATCCACCAAGATAGGAGAAGACATTGTTCACACTCCAGATATTCTCCGGTAATACACCATCTAAAGTAGCTTAAGCATCTCAACAAATACTGTAACACTTTGAAGTACTGCACTCAGTATCTGATATTATTATTTCTATTATATTTGATAACAGATATTGCAAACAGTTAAACACATGGGCTACCTAGAAGGTATGTATGATCAGGCCTTTGCCTTAACACTTAATGAGCTCCAATTAAGCAAGTACTCCACCAGCAAATGCTGCTGGCCACTTGTTTCTTCAAACCAAATATGTTGCTAAACTATAGTATTGGAGCAAAAATCTGATTGCAATCCAACTGATATCTGGCCTGGAATCACCATCCAACCAGGATAGCTACCTTTATTCATTACTGCATGCATCTGGTATGCTACACAGCAGGATAGTAGTAAATGGCCATTGTGTCAAAGTGAATATAACTATTAGCATTGGAGATGCCTAGCTATCAGCAAGATAGCCAGCTTTTCTGGTCATGAGAGACATTTTTGCTGTCAAACAAGTGAGATCTGGGGGATTTACTTCATAACTTGCACTCATTATTATTACCCAAGTACCAACACTAAGAACCTCATTCTCCCACCAAGAGGAGATGCAGTAGCTACTGTGCAATTGCAGCAGAGTTGGCATGCCATAAGCCATTGGCCAGAATATCAAATCAATCAAAACTGGAGATGCCAAAATTGAGGGAATCCCTAAGAAAATCTCAAGCTGATAATTCATCTGATTTTTGGCTGTTATTCTGCTGACATTCCAATAGAGTTTTGCTGGCATTTAGCTAGCTGTTTTTACTCATATTCTTAGCTTCAATTATCTACAGAAGTAGTGATCAGCTGATTACCATGTTTAATCTAATTGCAAGTTGGTGTAGTCTCCCCCAGGAATATATATCTGCTGTTGTCCCCAGCAGCCTGTACTCAAGCTATTGAGAGCTGCCATATTTGAGAAACTTGGCATTTGGCAGACATTATGATAGTAGTTTGCTGGCCCTTACTCAATTTTTTTCTTAGGGGAATTTGGTGCAGCAAAAGCTTTCACTGATAGCAATGCATTTGCTCTTATACAAAACATCCCTATAGTAATGACCAAGTTGTACATGGAGCATTTCAAGCTAATTGAGCCCTTTGAGATACCAGAGAGATCTTACAGAATTGGCAAGATATTACAGAGTACTTGCTCCAAACAGTAGTTTCCACAAGCTCCAACAAGTATTTGTACACATATGCAACAATACCAATGGAAGGACTGCATGGACTGGATATGCATTAGTTCAAGTGTCTATATGAAGTCATTTGCTTCACCTATATACTGAACTGTAGCTCTTAATCAAGCTAATGGTTGAGTGTGATGTTGGGCTTAATGTGATTGATGAATATATACTTGTAAAGGTTGGTACAGTTGGCAATTGAGACACAAGTGGAGATTCAATGTAAATAAACAATAGTATGTATGAAAAATAAGAACATTGATTCACTCAGGAGGTAAGCATACAGAAATGAGGCAATAGCCAATCAATATACACAAATTTAGGAGGTGATTGGGTTTCTGGGATCAGAAAGTGAAAGAAATGGCAGAGAACCAATTAAAAGCAACTTACCTATTGTTGTGATGAGAAATCTTGACCAAGTTTTTGTGAAATCTGAGGTGCAATTCTTTTCAATGGTTTTTGCATGGTGTCTTTGTAGCATCAATACCTCAGTCATGAGATTTAAATCTTGTGATTGCCTTTTGACAGGATCATCACAATTATTTTTCATAGGGGATCTTTTGGGCAACACTGATGCTGATTAGTGACAAAATATAGAAGATATAAGTTCCACTACTACTTCGAGAAGTCTCAAAGTCAGAATTCATTGTATTCAGCTGGCCTTTTCTTGCTTATTCCACTTTAGGCACTGAATAAACCTTCATTGTAAATGAGGAATTTGTTGTGAATTCTGTAGTCACACCCAGACCTAGACCTACCTTAGCACTTAGATCACTGCTTACAAACCTTTGAAGATTCTAATCAGTTTCTTGCTGGAATTTACTGGGAATATTCTCACCAAAATATTAGGAACCTGGAACATGAGATTGTTCAAAGTTGTTTAATCAGCCCTAGGTTTTGCTTAAGTATTCTAGGGACCTTCCTCAGCATATTCTGCAGACTTGGCTTGTCTACATTGTGTTAAAGTTTAAATACTACTTTTGCATTCAGTCAGTCATTTGGTGTGAACCCTATAAATCACTTGCTCTCACAGTGGTTTCTAATGTCTCCAAAACTCTTACAGCAGAACTTCATAGAACTCAAAATAGCAGCTGGCTGTAGGACTATCAACCATTGAGGCAGAGTCTATGCAGGCCTGTGAGGGTACAAAAGATTTCATTGGTCTAAGAAAGCTCTTTAAAGATCCAAGTTTATGTCTAAAACCCCTACTGCATTGTTTCAAGATTTTCAAGGATATTTGAAATCAGGTAAAAATACAACTTCTCATACTAGAGCTGAGCACATAGATATTGATCATCATATTATATGGGAAACTGTATTGACTGACCTAGTTAACTTAGTTGACTGTCCTACAGAGGAAATAATTGCTGCCATATTCACCATGCAATCAGTAAGAGGCAAATATGAGGATCTTGGATAATAATTAGGCATAGTTATTATGAGTATATAGTTGAGTGTGAGTGCCATTAATTCAAAATCTACACCTATATATTCACCTAAATTAGTCACCTAGATCATATTCTACAAATCTTAGGGAATTCTGATCACATCCATGGTTGGGACTTAGAATATTTTCACCAAAAAAACTGGTACCCAGAACCCAAAATCTCCCAAAGTTGTCCAAACAACCCCAAATTCTGCACACATGCTCTTGGGACCTTCCTAAACATACTCTACAAGGATATATTGTCACAATCATGTCAATGTAGCACTTGGATTTTTACATTCAATGAATTATTAAGTGAAAAACCACATAATCTAACTGTTGTCCCAATCACTTCCAATATCTCCAAGATTCTTACAACAGAGTTTAGGTGGCAGAGCCCAACAACATTAGCATTATATACTGTTGTCACCAATGCAGTTAAGCCAAATATATGTGGATGTGCTTTTCTACAAGTCACTCTGGTCACAGTGGCTTGAATGGATACCTGGTGTCAGCAATACTAAATACTTTTGATACAGATACTTATTGAAGAATACAATGAAATTTGTCAAAAATGGATTTCTGATAGTACCTACTGCCTTGATGACCTGAGTATCATGAGTGCCTGGAGGTTTCTGAGTATATTTTCATTTAAGGAAGACAATTCACCAAGTGTCTGAAAAGCTTGCCCTCCATCGCTTAGATTCCCTCGCCACCTTTGGTAGCAGTTTCCATTGATATTTCACAATCCCCCATATACATGTAGAAATCACTGCTTCGTTCTCGGGCAGGGAATCTCACGAGAAAGACATCTCCAAGCTTGCTGCATAGAAATTTATTTTAATATAAACGTGGACACCAACATTCCATTATACAACAGTCCTGGTATATATTGTCGATTCTCCTTATGCTTGCGCGACGTTTATGGCAAAATGGGTTGCATGGAATACGAGGGGATCCCGTACAGGGCTTACAAACTGGGGAGTGGGTGGGAAATTTTCGGACGGGACACGACGTTCCATAGCGCCTCCGCGAGTTCTAGCTGAGAATGGAATAGGTACCCTGGATGGCTGTCCGCCTTTTAGTGTGTATGTATCAAGTTCGTTGTATGTTACATGAGCAGGGCTGCGCGGCTGAGGACATCAATCAGAGTCGTCGCTATCCAGTCCGTGCAGGCCGAGGCTGGAGGAATCGACCACTCTCAGTAGGGAGAACTTTGCCTTGTCAATGGTGTCGTATCTGGGCAACTTGTCTATCACATTGGGAGACTTGTCCTGGGAATTGGAGTTGAGTAGAAATACCCCTACAAAGATGGTGAAGAAGCCGCAGAAGAGGGATACTAGATTAACCGGGTTGGACTCGTTGAAGCCTTGGAACAAAAGACCGGAGGCGACGATGGTGGCGGTGGTAAAGAACACATAGTAAATGGGGGTCACGATGTTGGTGGAGAACAGATCCAACGCCTTGTTGAAGTAATTCATCTGAGTCAGGATGGCTGCTCCCACCACCACCGCGAAAATGTATGTTGAAGGATGTGTCAGTTGGTTGGATCCCGCAAAGGTCAACTTAAGCGCGGTCCCAAAGCCTTTAACTGCCATCACGCTTACCGACCCTACCAGAGAGCAGACAGTGATGTAGACTAGCGGGTTTTTTTTGCCGTACTTCGGGACAACGCGGTAGATCAAGTACGATGTAGTGAGTAGGACCAGGAGGCAGTAGGTCACGAAGGCTGGGGAGGGCACAATGTTAGTGTATGCGGCGTTGTGTGGAGGGTCAATTACGTCAGTACCTGGTTGGATTGCAAGGCTAAGGATCTGATCCACAGAGATGATCTCTTTATCTTCAGGCGAGTGCAACACTATCACAACGGAGCCAATTATGCACAGCGCACACCCCGCTTTACCCGCGGAGCCCAGCTTTTCGTCCAGAAACCACGATGCCAAGATAGAACTGCAGAGAGGCAGCTGTTAGTCATACGGCCAGTCACGAAGCGACTGCTCGGCATACCTGATCAAGACACTCAACGCACCCAATGGTGTTACCAGAATGGCTGGCGCAAATGAATATGCAGCGAAATTGGCAATTTCTCCCAAAACCACTGCACAACGGGGTTAGCCTGTGATCAAGCTTGGTGTGTACGCCACTTACTTGTAACCATCCCTGCCCACCACGTATAGTTAGTCAGGTATGAATAGGTATCGCCACTAGCAGTTCCTGGGGGAGGGATGAGTAAACGCCCGCGTGGGTGAACCTCTGAAGACTTACCCTGTCGGGAGGAGGAATCGATCAAGCCCTTTTTCGTCAGAATGAAGCTGACGCCAATGAGCAGGCTTGAGGAAGCAGCCAAGCACAGGCCAACATACTTATCGTCCATAGTCGATATGTGGGATGCAATGTGTACGTCGAGAACCGTTGGTTAAAGCACGCGCGATGCAAGGATCGAGGGCTCAGCGGGAGGTGATGTCTACGAGGAATAAACCCGGTTGGCAAGGGAATATCGGACAAGGAAAGGAGGAAGGCCTGGTCTTACTTCTAAAGGACTGACGGGATGTCGACCAGAAATCAGCAGTGCGGCTTGGCTTTAAGCTAAATGGAATTCGTCGCACAGGGTTATGGAGTCTCGTAGACGATGGAGTACATTAAATACCCATCAAGGCGAGCCCAGCAAATTAATTTTGGGATCTGGTTTCCAGCCCCCTAGGCTCAACATATTGGACCCCACCCTGATTGGCCGGCCGCGATCCTCATCATAATTAGCACAGGAGCCTTGAGTTAATATAGCTAACTACTGAAACTCCAAAGCTACCATTCGGCAACAACGCAGTGAACAGAGTACAATGTGATGGCGATGGGGATTGGGTGGGGCCGGTTTTGTTTGTTATGCTTACTGAAACCTATGACAATCCGAGAACAATTCCAGCAACAGGCCTATATTTCTGAAACCAAGCCCAATGAGGTCAAGAACAGCCAGTAGGCCTGATTGGACACCTCCAACCCATCATTGCTGTGATAGCCACTCACCTTCACTTCCAAAGGATCAGATTATGGCGGCACCTTCGTAGCGAGCACATCAGCTGAGCACTCCAGTGGTCTGCGATTGTCTACGGCTGACTGGCCGTTTCAATTCATGCTTCACGCCACCTGCAAGCCTACGGGCATTGTTGATGAGTGTCTGATGTTGGCTTTGGCGGTAAGACACTCATTCGTACACCAATGTCGGCCAAGGCTTGGGAGGCTCACGTGACGGCCTGTCACCGATGCCAAGAAAGTGGATTTCATCGTGATCAATGGAATCCATCTCCTATATTGCTCTTGTGTTACTCAGTACAATCCACTGCCAAATTGGGCGGTGGAGACGAGGATTGCTAGTCTAATCACTGCGTTAGATAGGCAATATCCATCTATGTACTGCCTGGCATTTGGATCCAGTTCCTGCACCATTGTAGCACCATCGAGATTGGGATTTGGTTTCGCGCCCTTGCCCTTCTCAATGGTGATTATATTCCATTTGTCTTTGGTATCAGATGGTTGAATGGTTCATTGATGTCGGACTCTCCCTTGCCCCTTCTAATCTCCCCTATAGGTATCATTAAGGTGAGCAAATCAATTTCCTTTTCCCATTTCTACAATCACGGATACTTGATTTTTCCTAGAACACGCTACATTGCCACCCTTTACCCTTCACCCTTCATCCCACAGCCCGTAAGCTTGATGCGACATGTGACAGCGTGCCATCACTTTTGGCCCCACTGCCTAGGTCGTAGACAATGTTGCTTGGCGCTTGCTTGCCGTGTGGAACCAAGGGCAGCCCCATTGAGTCTTGCCGCCAATGAAGGCCACATAAGTTAGATTGGATTCTCTACTTCCAGCCTTCCTTCGACCACACCGCGGTGGCCCGAAGCACGAATAGGTTGGCATTCTTGATGTTTGGCGAGGATCTTCCCTGATGCACCAGTAAATCCAGTGAATAGCCAACGATTCACCCTAACCCATCTGAGCAATACCATAGGCCCGTCCATCTGGCATTGCATATCGAAGCGTGCCTGGACTTTGAAACACACTCCATCTATGTATGATGTCATGGAATGCATGGTGGTCTTTGGCAATCTTGAACAAAAGAAATGCGGCGCTTGGGGACTTAACATCGAAGTATCCGCCAATATGGTTGGGTTGTTTTCCCACCAGGAGCCCTCAAAGTATATGCCAACAAAAAGGTCAGCCGAATAGCAGACATCCCAGGAGAACGACAGCATGTCATCGATGTAATGCTGGTAGCATCTTCGATGACCACAACAAACCAACTCCTCCATGGGGAACCAACTGCATGTCAGGACATGATTAACCTTTCCACCCGATCCCGCGCACCAACCGGTGATAAGTACCATGGGATGATGGGATGGATGGAGAGAAAGCAAGTAGAATGCGCACCAACTTGAATTCCCCATGACTCATCCGGCTATCTGCATTGGCATCGCCTGCTTGGGTGACGGGCCACATGCTTCTCATGCAAATGGATTTGGCTCCTTCAAGCAGGTTATTTATATCGGGCGAACCATTCGCCGGCCCATGTTTACCATCCGGACCCGCCAGACTGGTTGATTCCGGAATGTGCGGTGGCAACCCGGCAATAGCAAGAAGAGGTGGGAATGGCAAGCATCGTTTACTACCAAATGAATGTTCTAATGAGTTTATTTAATTGTAGGGATGAATGCTAAGTACAAACGAAAAAGTTTGAGTGATCATGGATTGACTATAATCAAAGCATATTCAAGTGAACTTCTTCAATACATTTTACATATACCAGTTAGTAGTTTATAATTTGTCCAAGAAACGGTCAAGAGGAGGAATTTCCTCAGCAAGACCCTTTCTCTTACGGATGTTCTTGACGATTTCGGCAACCTTGGAGCCGGCCTCGATAGGAGATCCGTTCATCAATTGCCAGTGATCGAAGACGCATTGAGGGAAGGCTTGACCACCGGTGTTGGAACGAAGATCGGCAGTGAAGCCGAAAGACTCACTGACAGGCAAGTAGGCCTTGACGTTGTAGAGAGGAGTACCGGGGCGTTGTTCCTCAGAGATGACGTGGCCACGACGTCTGTTCAACACACCGTAGATACCACCCATGGCGTTCTCAGGGCATTGGATTTCAACGAGGTAGACAGGCTCGAAGAGACCAGGCTCAGCAACCAAAGCGGAAGCGTAGATGGCACGACGGCAGGTAGGGATGATTTGACCTCCACCACGATGGATAGCATCAGCGTGGAGAACAACATCCATGATGTTGAAACGGCAACCACGCATTTGTTCCTCAGCGCAGACACCCTCCTTGGTGGCCCATTGGAAGGCAGCAACGCAAGAATCCTTGATTTCGTTGAGGTATTGAACACCCTTGGTGACATCGACCAAAAGATTGGGGCCGTTGGTGTCGGGACCGAAGCACCAGATCTTACGGGCATCGGTGACATCCCACTCGTATTCCTCGGCGAGGACACGGGCACGAGCCTTGAAATCATCACGGGGAGTGATCTTACCCTCATCGATATCGTTGGAAAGCTCCTCTTGAATGGGGAAGGCCTTCATGAAGATACGGTTGTGCTTGTTGGGGGACTTGGAAAGAGCAACAACGGAGGACTCGGTTTGGACGGTTTCCTTGTAGGGAACGACTGGGTCACCAGTCTTGATGGGGACTTGAGCGTGATCTTCTTCAAGATCCTTCAAGCAAATTTCCAAGTGAAGTTCACCAGCACCGGCGACAATGTGTTCACCGGATTCGGAGGTGTAGCATTGGACGCAAGGATCGGACTTGGAGAGACGCTTCAAACCTTCAACGAGCTTGGGAAGATCGTTAGCGTTCTTGACCTCGACGGCAACTTGCACGACAGGGGAGACGGAGAACTTCATGACCTTGAGGTTGTGGGCGTTCTCGTCGGTGGTGATGGTACCGGACTTGAGCAAGAATTGATCGACACCGACAAGACCAACGATGTTACCGGCAGGGCAGTCCTCAATGGGCTCGACGTAACGGCCCATCATGAGAATAGTACGTTGGATGTTCTTGATGAACAAGTCATCCTTCTTTCCGGGCTCGTAGTTAGGACCTTGGATACGGACCTTGAGACCAGAGCGAACGGTACCAGAGAAGACACGACCGAAAGCATAGAAACGTCCCTTATCGGAGGTAGGAACCATCTTGGAGACGTACAACATAAGAGGACCCTTAGGATCGCAGTTACGGATACCCTCGGCGCAGTGGTCGTCTTGGGGACCTTCGTACAAGAACTCGGCTCTGTACTTCTGGGCGGTGACGGGGGAAGGCAAGTGGATGACAATCATCTCCAACAAAGCATCGGCAGCGGGCAAGAACTTGCGCATGACGACCTTGAGGAGGGCCTTTCCTTCCAAGTCCTTCTCATCGGACTTGAGGGGAACATCCAACTTCTCCAACATAGAGAGAGTTTGCTCCTTCTTGAAGTTCATGATAGAATCGAAGAGCTTGAAGATGGGGTCCAAGACGAACATGCAGAAAGCACGCTCGAGGGGCTTGCCGTTGGCGTCAGTGGATTGGTTGGTCCACTTGCGGGTGGCAGGGTTGAAGTAGTTCTCACCCCAGAGCTTGCCCATCATCTTGTCCTTGTCAACACCGAACTTCTTGGCATAACGGTGAGCGAATTGTCTCAAGGTGAAACCCCATCCGTGAAGACCGGAACCGAAGGCAACGGTACCGCGCTCGGGGTAAACTTGGACATCACCGAGGATGGGGTCGAAGTAGGTGGAGATGATAACGTTGACGGACTCGATGGTACGGAGGAAGGAGGTGTACAAATCTTCCTTGGACAATTGCAACTCGAGGAGAGCACGATCGACCTTGTTGATGATGATAACAGGCTTGATACGTTCGGTAAGAGCTTGACGCAACACGGTTTCGGTCTGGACGGAGACACCGGAGACGCAGTCGACGACGACCAAGGCACCATCAGTGACACGGAGGGCGGCAGTAACTTCAGAGGAGAAATCGACGTGACCGGGGGAATCGATCAAGTTAATCAAGAACTCGTTGCCGTCGGTCTTCTGCTTGACATCACCAATATCCTCCTTGGGGAGCTCAAAGAACATGGAGATGGCAGTGGACTTGATGGTAATACAACGATCTTGCTCATCCTGACGAGTATCAGTGAAACGAGTTTCACCAGCTCTGGCGGAGGAAATGATACCGGCCTTGGAGACAAGGGAATCGGTAAGGGTGGACTTTCCGTGATCGACGTGAGCAATGACGGACATGTTACGAATGTTCGTAACCTTGTCCATAAGGCCACGGATTTGGTCGATAGTGAAGTTAACCATATTGACTGGACACTAAAAGGGTTAATGGAAGGTAGAGACTATGTAAGCCAGCAATGCCCGGGTGAAGTTCGGGAAGCAGGCGACAGCCTCTTATACTCTCACGACCACATCCTCCACCCGACTTTTTTTTCTTCTGGGTTGTCGGAGTGAAAAGCAGGGTTGAGCTGCGAAAAAAAATTGATCCATCAATGCCTGCAACACCCAAGTCGCACAGACGTGCGAATGATCTTGGATCCGCGATTGAAAAAAATTCGAGCCCGCGGAACCGACGCTGCCTCGTATTCCCAATTCCAAATGATGTGTTCGTATTTGGTGGCACCTAGGTTACCACTGCCAAATAAGACGACCGATTCATGCTCGCAATTAGCCAGCGGTTACTGCGTTTCCCTCTACCGTCACTGCAGCCAGCGAGCGCCTAAAATGGCCACCCAGATCCCTCGGTTCCTATTCAGGAATCTAGAGAACCTAGACATCAGGATCTTTTGGGGTTAGGCAAAGTTTGGGGAGGTGAGACTAGCGCTAACCAAATGCAAGCACGATGGGCTTGTTTAGGTCGGTTGGCCTCGAGAGCTGTGGATTCCAGCAGCTGCCTACTCGCTAGGTCGGGTGCGGCACCAGTGACCGCCCGCAAGGTGACGCTGATTAGACTAGCACCATTGCCTACACTGCCAGGTCAGACTCTGTGCTACCCACGCGGTTTGGGAAGACGACCCAAGCCATATCGCTGATTGATCTTTTTGGGAATCGGCTTGCAGTTGCATCAACTTCGTATGCGGATGCATATCTGCCGCAGAGAAAGGTCCCAAGTGCACGCAGGATGGGCATCCAGATGGGACGTATTTCCAAGAGCGTAGGTGGCTTATAGGATTGCGAAAGGCAGACCCGTTTTGTTTGCTAGATGGTTTATTAGAGACCTTGCTTGGTTGGCAGGCGTGGACGCGAATGGGCATCTGCAACTGCCTCTGTACCCTCTGTCGAGCCATCCCGCAGCCCCGTCTGGATGCTTGGCAAGCATCAGGCTTTTTGGTGTTGACTTGATGTTTATGAGCAAGAGTGTCTGTTGAGGCGCCATAGATGAGCGATGCTGGCTTTGGCCGGGATAATCAATGATACTGTCCTTCAGCTACGCCAGTCTAATCAAACTTCCATACTGGATTGATGTGGTGATTGACGCATATGATAAGCATCCAACCGCGGTGGTAAGATTCGAGGTTCAGCCATGCCGCCATCAGGTTTCGAGGAAGGGGTGGTCGGCTTGGGAACCGGACTCTTGCAGGATTTCGTTCGATCGGTTGTGGGCACGCATCACGGACAGCTAGCCCCCTGGCTGCTCGTCCCTGGAACAGTAGACAAGCATGCTAACTGCTTACCAATCTCAGATTCCTGCGGCTAGAGAGATCTTCACGATTGCTTGAATGGGTTTTTTACATATCCAACCTACCCACCCAAAATACGGACAGACACTTTCCATTCACGGCAACTTTACGCTAGATCCACTCAATGGTGATCTGGATAATGGAATATCCTGAAGCTTGATCTGCACCTCGGCAGCTTTCCTGATGACTCTGGGCCTCGCGCCAAATCTTTTCATGGGCCGCTTGCTTCCAGAACCTGGATGTGCCCTGCTGTAGGGCGATTAGAACGGACTAGGTCCCTCCTTGGTTGCGGTATCATTGGATGGGGCTGCTCGGTGACTTGCGGAACAAGGATTCGGTCCACTTCGTGCGCGTGGTGTAAACATCCACGAGACTGATCGGATTCAACCAGCTCAATCCGAATGAGACACTCTGGACCAATCAATGACCCAGCCTCGTGGAATATACTTGCTCCAAAGCTAGTGCATTTGTGAGAATGGTGTAGCGATCCATGAGCTGATGGTGAGAGGATATTCTCGCCCTTTGGAACAAAGGGCCACTCGTCGCGAACATCTTCGATCAAGATTTAGCCAACGATTCTTCACTCAAGTAGGCCCGATTCTTTGCGACGAGTCACGTGATTCCGCTCCCTGATGCGGCAAGACAAGGCTTCAACGAAGAGTTGGTAGAGTTGTTGCGTGGCCTACATACCAGCAGGGACCTGCTTCCATGAAAGAGCCGGTAAAGCAAGCCTGTTGTCCAACATGAACCCTGCGGAATAGAAAAAATCCCTAGTTCCGCCACCTGGACGCTTGATTCGAATCACTCAACGGATCAATAAACCTCCGAACGCTGATGGTGATGGGGTCCCGGGTAAATTCTGACTAAAGTGATTGTTGGTGGGTTTCGGTGCCCTGTTTTCGAACCATCGGAAACATGCTAAGCGGCACAGCAAGATGCATGGCCGTACTTAGGGTTAGGGTTACTCCGTCATACGCATCATGTCGTAGAGTCACCTGATATGGGGGAATCACGCCCAGCTGCTCACCTAATCTTCACTGGATTAGAAACCAAGCTCCCCTTACCCAATGTTTATCAGGGCCAGCAATGAGCACAGTAAAAAAATCTAGCCTAGGGACCAATGATCACTCCTTAAAAATTTGAAATGATACGAATTATACGGGAACCTGTGATGGGCCTATGTTTCCTGAACGTCACCACCCTATCCAGGCTCCAAAAGCCAACTGATTTTGGGAAAAATCTCGTTACAGTACAGTACACGTCGAACTTCCTACTCAATGTTAACCCAAGAAAGCCGTTTCATCAAAGAAGTATGGGCGGAGAATCTGGACCAAGAGATGGTCTATCTCAGAGCCCTTATCGAGAAGTACCCTTACGTCGCCATGGTAAGTGTTACTTTGTTCCTTAATACCGACCTGGCTTGGCGCATCTCGCGTTCTCTTCTCTCCACCAGAACAGTCTGGTTTAACGCATTCCCCCCCCCCCCTTAGGACACGGAATTCCCTGGAGTTGTAGCTAGACCAATCGGGACCTTTAAAACCTCCGCCGATTACCATTTTCAAACCTTGCGGTGTAATGTGGATCTGCTGAAATTGATCCAGTTGGGCATCACGTTGGCAGATGAGAGAGGCAACCTACCACCAGGCACCTGCACTTGGCAGTTTAACTTCAAATTCGACTTAAGGTAAGTTATGCGGCACCAACCAAACTATTTCTTCCCCCCCACACACACTTCGGTTAACCAAAGGACTCTTCCCTCTTCCTTTAGTGAGGACATGTACGCACAGGACTCGATCGATCTTTTGACCAAGTCGGGGATTGATTTCAAAAAGCACGAGGAGTTCGGCATCGATGTTCACCACTTCGGTGAGTTGTTGACTAGCTCCGGGTTTGTATTGTTGGACGAGGTCAAGTGGATCTCGTTTCATAGGTAGGTGTTTGTGGACCATGTCTTGTTCTCACCCGGTGTTGACCCTTTTCCCCTCTAGCGGGTATGACTTTGGGTACCTGTTGAAGGTCCTTACGTGTAATCGACTTCCTGCAGAGGAGAATGATTTCTTCGAGCTGTTGCGCATCTACTTCCCCTGCATCTACGACATCAAGTATCTTATGAAAAGCTGCCGAAATCTCAAGGGTGGCTTACAAGATATCGCCGACGAGCTGCAGGTAATGCCAGGTCTCACGTTAAGCCCTCGCTCAGCCCTGTCTAATCCCGCCTCTCTTCCCCGTAGGTTCCTAGGATCGGGCCGCAACACCAAGCAGGGAGCGATAGTCTTCTGACATGCAACACCTTCTTCAAAATGCGACAGATCTTCTTCGACGACCACATCGAGGACGAGAAATTCCTGTAAGTAGGCATGTACCACCTCGGCACCCTCCACCCAAACCAACCCCCAACTTTCTCGATGTAGTGGCCACTTGTACGGATTGGGATCCGGGAATTCCGGACAGAACAGCGCCACCGCACCCAACCCTATGCCAACCCCGGTCGCCGCCGCGTTAAATGCCAACTTCACCATGCCGGAATTCACCAGCAGTAAGGTCAACGGGCTGCTAAGCTCCATCTTTACAAGTCCCGCCACCAGTACGTGAATTCAGCTCATTGCATCCATCTTGCTCACCCCTACCATGTAAAGTTAGCTCCAAATACACGATTCTCCCCTTCCCCCTCCCCTTCCCTCCCCTTCCCTCCCCTCCCACCACGTTTATTCTTGTCATATATTGCCTTGTCGCGGGTTACCTTCCGATCGACTCTCTTCACCTCCACTTCCACTTCCACTTCCATCACCATCCCTTTCTTTATTTCTTTCGCCCCTTCGCGGACCCGCGTCTTGCCAAACTCACCACCACACCCTTCATTCTCAGTGGATAATAAATCTTTACCTATCATGTGAACCCCCATCGAAACCACATCGTCATTCCGTTTCCCTGGGCCACCATAAGATGCACCATGGGCCCTCCGGGATCAGGTTACCGAAGCTCCCCAGGGACCTGGGATTCACCGGTTGACTTTTTGAGTCTCAGCCGTCCTTCCACACCTCAGCTCGGGCTTGAAGGTGGGCTACGGGCTCTCTTCCCACTCGCCGATCCAGCTACGAAACCGTGGATCCGGGAAGGCTACGGCGGAGCCTGGTTCCCCGCGAACCATCCGCCCCGACTATGTTTCCAACCCCGCCTAGGTTAGATTGTGTTAGGGGCCGAGTTGGTCCGTGGACGACCAGGGGGGGCGTGGTAGGCTTAACCAGGTCCGGAACTAACGTTCCCAGCGAGTCACGTGATCGTACCATCGTGGCCTATGAATCCGCCACGTACCCTCTCGCTCCGTTACTCACCAGCGGTATCATTGAGCTCCTCACGAAATCCTCAACTTTTTTGAGGCCCACTGTCAGTTTACTCAGCGGCAGAGCATACGCCCCATAAGTGCAAAGACCGGCCTGAGAACCGGCGTGAGTGGATGGTGTAACCGGAAGTGGCCTAGCGGCGACCTGATGCTGATGATCGAGGATGCACATGGTGTGCCAGACCTAGCACAGGAATGGAAATCCCTCCTTGAAAAAAAACCCCCCCCCCCAATTCAATCCAATTCCAATCACGACGCCCCAACCATCCCTACGCCTCGTGTCCATACGAACATGGACTCGAACTCGAGCAGGTGGAGTTCGTGAGCATGGCGGTATCGGTGGTGAGCGGATCTCCTGACCCACCCCTGGTCGTTCCGCTGAGGATGCACCGAGGCTCAGTAGGGTGATGTGGAGATGGTGCCGCGGGTAGGAATCGTTCGGATGTGTACTGGAATAGGTCGGTGATAGTGGCATCCCTTTCGAGGTTAACCTCGCCCAGTGGTGGATCGACTCGACGAATAAGGTGGATCCACCCTGTAATGGCTCGTAATCCAACTCATCCGTCCTAGATTTCGATTTGATCCCCAACGATTGCATGGGTGGATCTCGATCCTTCGGGGGGAGGTGTTTTCACAATTCACTGGAATTGGCAAGAAGATCACCCTTCACGAGTTTCCATCCTCCCCTCTAAAAGTTCCCATTCGTTGGGCCATACATGCTGCTATTTGGTACTGCTGGGTGCTGCTCCATTTACACTCACTGAACCGGTCCCTGAACAGTCGGCTGGAATCTTTTCGTCCGAATTCTTTGCCGGGACTCCCCTCAAATCTTTTCACCAACATGTCCAGAATATGGTGTCGCCCGAAGTGGTGTGAGTGATCCCAAACCTGGCACCCATCTTCTTGGGTCCTTCTCAAACATATTCTCCCTGTGGTAGAAGTACAGTTACCCCCTTCCCATCCAAAACTGTCAACCACCAGCACACTGGTTTGGGGGCGCTCACCTGCATGTGATGCTTTTTTCGGGTGCCTCAAACTGTCAGAGCGGTAGGTTGGTTGTGATACATTCAGGCTATTCCAGGGCCCAAACGGGTATCCCTATGCAGGGTGATTTGGCCTTGCAATCTTTGGGGGGGGGGATTTTGCACAAGTCTCAGCACCTTGGGATTCGCCTGATGTGTACCCTAGGTCTTGGCAGACTGATGTCGGAGATTTGGATCCTCCCACTGGTGGATGTGTCTGTTCATCCTTTCAAGCCTGGCCAAAATGGGGTAAATCCGGGAACCGCTCCTAAATACTCCAATCGCTTAGCCACTCAGCTCGTAGCCTGTGAACTTTACGCTGCTGGGCCCGAATTCCTTGTTGTGCATCACTCGGACCAAAATGTTGGCCAGACCATGTAAACATCAGGATACCGCTTTTACATTCAACAAATCATTAGTGAAGACTGTTGTGAATTTCTTGATTACTCCTAAATACTCACTTCACTTGGTCACTAACATCATAGTCTACAAATCTTGGAGAATTCCACCCGAATTCCTGGTGGAGAGTGACTCGGAATATCTCACCAAAATATCCGGTACCCAGAACATCAAGTTTCTTGAAGTTTTCTAAACAGCCCCAAACTATGCACACATGCTCTTGAGATCGTTCTAAACATATTTGACATGTTGGTTTTGCCAAGACTATGTAAAAGTACACACATCACTTGTACATTTAATAAATCATCAAGTGAAAACCACATTATCAACTTCTTCTCCCAATCACTTCCAATATCTCCAAGACTCTTGCAACAGGTTATGAGCCCTGGGCTGTCACTCTCTGCAATGTCTACTACTGTTATTAGTGATATCTTGAACATAGTATGTGTTAGTTTTGCCAGGACCATGAATTCAAATATAGTGGGTGTTTGTTTTGCCAGGGCTATGTAACAGTATAAATACCACTTATCCATTTAACAAATCATTAAGTGAAATTCACATAATGTACTTGTTCTCCCAGTCATTTCAAGTGTCTTCCAAACTCTTACAACTGGTTGAAAGCTCCAAGCTGTCACTCTTGGAGTGTACACTACTGCTATTACTGTTGTAAAAATTCCGCACTTGATTGTCCCTTTGGCTCAGTTAAGCCATTAACAGGTATTATTGCAGTTTTCTCTAGGATACAAAAATAACAAGTATCTAAAGAAGCCAAGTGAATCAAAGGTTAATCCTAGAAGGTGTTGTAAAAACTTGTAATTCCACCTAAATATTTACCCAACTTAGTCAAATAGATCAATACCTACAAATCTTTGAGAATTCTGACCAAATTTCTTGTTGGGATATACTTGGAATATTTCCACTAAATTATCAGGTACCCAGATTATGATCTTTCTCAAAGTTCTGCAAAAGCCCCCAAACTTTGCCCGCATATTGCTGCAACCTTTGTTAACAAATTATATACATTTGTTTGCTCTACTTTATCCAAAGTATAAATACCATACTTTTGATCAATAAATCTACAAGTGAATAACATGTAAATCCTCTAGTTCTCCACATTGCTTCTAATACTCCTCAAAATATTGCAACATTGGGAACTTTCTCAACATATTCATCATGTTAGTTTTGCCAGGACCATGTAAAGTTCATATTGTTATAAAACCTTGTAATTCCACCTAAAAAGCCATCTAACTTAGTCACTTGGATCACTCCCTACATATTTGACATAATACAGACCAAGCTCCTTGTTAGGATCTACTTGGAATATTTTCACCAAAATATCTGGTATCCAAAAAAAGAAAATTCCTAAAGCTGTCCAAACAGCCCCAAGCTTTGCGCACATGTTCTTGGGATCTTTCCAAACTTGTTCTATGCATCTGTTATGCCACAACCATGTAAAAGTATAAATACTACTTTTGCATTCAACAAATAATTAAGTGAGAACCACATAATCTACTTGTGCTCCTAATCACTTCCAATTCCTACAAGACTCTTACAATAAGTTATGAGCCCCAAGCTGCCACTCTGTGCAATGTCTACTACTGCTATTACTGGAATTTTCCCCTCTGCTGAAAAGTTGGATGGATCTAACTTGGTTATAAACCAAGTGCCTTTAACTGCATATGCCTTAATGTCAAGGACAAATAGAGCAAAAAGAGCAAAGAATGCCTGGAAAGCATTAGAAGACACCAATCAGTCATGTTCAGGTGCCAAGAAAATGTATCTTAGACAAAAATTCTTTACTACAAAGATGCTGCCAGGAGAAAAAATGAAAAATCTAATTAACAGAAATACCCTGCTGGTGGATGAGATGGAATCTGTGGACCTCACAACTACTGAAGAGGATGTGGTAGTAACCATCCTGAATAGCCTGACAGACAAGCTTCAGGGCCTTGTATTAGCTTTAGAGTCCAGAACTGAAGATTTGACCTTAAACTATGTATATGGAAGGCTCATGGATAAAGAATTAAGAAAATTAAGCATGAATAAGAAGGAAGAAGAAAATGCTTTAATAAGTAATGATAATCAACCTAGGAGATACCCAAGACCTTACAAAGGCAATAGTAACCTGATTTGCAACTACTGCAAAAGGAATGGACACACATCAGACCGGTGGTTGAAAAAGAGTGATAGTCAGCAGAAAAAGCATGAATATGGAAATGCTGCAACAACTGAAGATAGACTGTTCATATCTGCACTAAATATGACCACAAACAAGAATTCTCAAATGTGGCATACTGACTCTGGAGCATCTCAACACTTGACACACCAAAAAGAACTTTCTACCCAATATCAAGAAATTCCAATTAAAAAGGTTTTCATGGGTGACCATGGAACACTTGATGTAGTGGGAGAAGGAACTATCCTAGTAAATCTTTAAAGCACTGAAGGAAGCCATACACTGACTTTTAAAGAAGTACTCTATGTACCAGAAATAGCCAAGATCCTACTATCTGTAAGCAAGGCAACAGCATAAGGACTCAGTTTCAGCTATGACAATTCTGGATGCAGGATCACTGATCAAAGTGGTGCTCATATTGCTTTGGATATCAGTGATCAAAATCTATATAAGTTGACTTACATTCCATCATATCTTGAAGCCAATATAAGTAACTTGAATGAAGAAGCATCAATTCTTTGGCACAGGAGACTTGGACACATCAATTATGTTTATATGTGCAAAATGGTCAAGGATCAGCTAGTTTCCTGAGTAAAAATTGCCCCCCAGCTAATTTGGAGCACTGTGAAGCCGGAATATATGGGAAACAAGCCAGACAGCTGTTCAAGAGCACTGCATCAATCAAAACTAAGAAAATATTAGATCTGATTCACTCAGATCTGTGTGGACCTATGCAAAATTTACCCTTAGGCAGAATGAAGTGTTTAATCACTTTTATTGATGACAACACAAGATACATGTGGGTCCACTTTGCAGAGAGAAAGGAAGAAGCTGTGTCTAAGCTCAGGGAGTCTAATGCCATGGTAGAGAGAGAAACTGGTGAGAAAAACAAGAAAATATGCTCTGACAATGGTTGAGAATATACCTCAAAACTCCTCATCCATATCTACAAAATCCATGAGATAAAGCAAGAGACCACTGTACTATACTCCCCGCAGTAAAGCAGAGTAGCAGAATGCGCAAACAGACTAATAACCAATATGGTAAGATCTATGATCCATGATTAAAAATTATCCTACAATTTTTGGGCAGAATCAGTTGCCACAGCTGCAAACCTTAAAAATAGGATTTATAACAGAATACTTTGTGATTCTACCTCAGTTGAAGCAT
The DNA here is from genome assembly GCA_002104905.1 of Basidiobolus meristosporus CBS 931.73. NCBI lineage: Eukaryota > Fungi > Basidiobolomycota > Basidiobolomycetes > Basidiobolales > Basidiobolaceae > Basidiobolus > Basidiobolus meristosporus. The sequence goes on along the minus strand of MCFE01000234.1, from coordinate 81,784 downwards.
GGTATTGATACAGACCAAGTGCAGAACATCTAAGAATATTTGGGTGTACAGCATATGCCAAGAAACTGTCCAGAGATCAGTCAATATTTAAGCCAAAAAGTATAAAGTGCATATTTTGAGGCTACTGCAAAGAGCGTAAAGCATACAAACTCTACAATACCCAAGCAAAGAAGCTGATCAAGCTCATGGATGTGTTGTTTGATGAATATTCAAAATGTTTGCCAAATATGACACAAGATGATGACAAAAATCTGGTTTCAAGTCCACCAACTGTCAGGACTGACTCAGAGCAAAACAATGAAATTTTTCACTCCAGAGGACTCTTCAACTGTGGTTCAGCCTGAAGCAGTGCCCAGGAATATTCCAGAAGTGATCATTCCAGTTTCAAAAGCCTGGAGATTGAATTGGACAAGAAATAGCCCAAATTACTATATCAATGAGGGTACAAGCTTGCCTATGCCTATTCAGTCCATATTGATGAGCCCCAGACTGTTAAAGAGGCCCCAAATAGCCCTCAGACAAAGTTTTGGAGATCTGCAATGACTGAGGAATATCAGGCCCTTATGGTGAATCACACTTGGGACTTGGTCAAATTACCTATCAACCAAATATCAATTGCATGCATATGGGTCTTCAAGACAAAATACAAGGCTGTTGGTACAATTGAAAGGTACAAAGCAAGACTTGTGGCCATAGCATACTATCAAACAAAAGGACTTGACTATACTGAGACCTTTGCACCGGTAGCCAAGTTCAATTCCATCAGATTAATATAGGTTATGGCAGCCAAATATGAGTTTTTTACTCATTAGACTTGTCCTGTTGGATAGTGCTGCATTGAGCCATGAGTGCCAAAAGATGCCACAGTGCGCCAGAGAGGCCAAGTGAGCCTATACTTTGCCACAGAGTGTGAGACATAGCTCTGCATCTGCATGCAAAGCAGCCCCTGTGTTTCACCTATGATGCAGGAGAAAATCCATTTTTTGATGTTATTTTGTGGATCAATGATGTGCAGGATGTGTAAGAACACAGAAGAACTCAAGACATGTATCTGGTACTCAACACCTATGGCACTCTGAATCTAGCTCCTGTGGCTTGTAACATGGCACAAAAATGCATGGCTCTATCTTGGTCCACTGGTACTATCTGGCACTAAAGTGCTTTGTATAGATCTTACTTTAGGGCTAATAATTAAATATAGTACCAGATAGTACCAGTGGACCAAGATAGAGCCACACATTTTTGTGCCATGTTACAAGCCACAGGAGCTAGATTCAGAGTGCCATAGGTGTTGAGTACCAGATGTGTATCTTCAATCCTTTTATGCTCTTGCAAATCCTTCACAACATTGACCTAAAAAAAAGGGTCAAAAATGGATTTTCTCTAACACAATGCGTGAAGCAAAGGGGCTGCTTTGCATGCAGATGCAGAGCTATGCTTCACTCTCTGTGGCCAAGTATAGATTCACTGGGCCTCCCTGGCACACTATGGCATCATTTGTCACTCATGGCTCAATGTGGTACTATCCAACAGAACAAGTCTATTAAATGGATATAAAAGCTGCATGTTGAATGGAGAACTTGATGAGGACATGTATATTGTCCAGCCTGATGGGTTTGCTGACCAAGCTAGCCCTTATTTGGTCTGCAAGCTTAAAAAGTCTCTCTATGGTCTTAAACAATCACCAAGAGCCTGGAATTGCATGATAGATTCTTATTTAGAATCTTTGAGTTTTGAAAGGAGTAAAGCTGCCTATAGTATATACTATAAGCCAGATAGAGCAAATTCAGTTCTATTAGTTTGATATGTGGATGATCTTATTATAGACCCCAATAACCTAGAAACATTGGAAGAGACTAAATCCAGTCTATCAAAGGAGTTCAAGATGTCTGATCTAGGAGAACTCAGTTACTACTTAGGGATTAAGTTCTCCAGTGGCAGAAGTACCCAGACTATTACCTAAAGCCAGTCCAAGTATATTCAAGTTAAACTAAAGAAGTACCAAATAGAAGACTGTAAACCAGCAGCTACCTCAATAAAGACAAACCTTAATTTGGTCAAAACTCAACCAAATCAAGAGAGCTTGGTGCCATCTGAATGCCTTGACTTTCCTTATCAATCTATGGTTGGCAGTCTGATGTATATCATGCTTAGAACATGTCCAGATATCTCATACTCAGTGGGAGTTGTCAGCAAGCATAATCAGAACTAAAGATCTAATCATATTGCAGCAGTTAAGCAGATTTTTAGATACCTAAACAGAACCAATGATATCTGCTTAAGATACACTTATAAGGATTAAGAACAGGATCTTGTGGGATACTCTGATGCTGATTGGGAACAAAATTTACATAACAAAAGATCTGCTACAGGATACACCTTTCTTTACTGATAAGGAGCAATTTCATGGAATTCAAGAAACCAGCCAACCACTGCACTTTCTACCACAGAGGCAGAATATATAGCAGCCTGTGAAGCTACAAAAGATGCAATGTGGTTAAGAAAGCTTTTTACAGATTTAGGCCTGTGACAAAAGACGCATACTACTTTATTTCAAGATGATCAAGGATGCATACAATTAGGTAGAAATCCAACTTTTCATGCTAGAACTAAGCACATAGATATTAGACATCATTTCATATGTGAAGCAATAGAGAATAACTTAGTTAGCTTGGTTTACTGTCCTTCAGATGAAATGATTGCAGAAATATTTACCAAACCATTTGATAGAGACAAGTTTGAATATCTTAGGTCAAAATTAGGAATAGTCAGAATGAACATTTAGCTGAGTGGGAGTGTTTTAAAAGTTTGTAACTCCACCTAAATTTTCACCTAACTAAGTCACTTAGATTATTGTCTTCAAATCCTAGAGAATACTGACCAAATGCCTTGTTGGGACTTACTTAAAATACTTACCGGTTCTTGGGACCTTTTTTAAGCTATTTTATGTGTTTGTTATGCCAAGACCATGTAAAAGTGTAAATACTACTTTTATATTCAATGAATCATTAAGTGAAAACTATATAATTTACTTGTCCTCCCAGTCACTTCCAAAATCTCCAAGACTCCTACAACAGCAACTTAGTTAATTTACTGCACTAAAATCCTGCAATAACTGGAAAGAAGGCCAGTCCTGTGACCAAGAAGAGGTCAACTGCCACAAGTAATGTGAGCTTCATGGAAAATGCTATCATTTCATCAGTGAATGCAAAGGCATCACCAAAAAGTCAAACAAGTGAGGAAACACCTCAAAGAAGCCACAAACTACTTATTTCCTATCCTGGAATCACTAAGTCTCAGCCACCCCTAATGAATAGGATTCCAGATATTATCTCACCCCAACCAGAAGAAAAGGAGTCAACCCCAACATTTCAGTCACATTTTCAATCAGTCAAATTGGATACTAAGCTAGCCATAGAAAGAAAGAAATCCATTCTAAGAAACATTTTCTGCACTATTCCACAATATGTTGGTATGTTAAAAACCCCACCTGGTGAGTCAACATGGAAGTGGCAATACCCAATTCTGCATTTATGTTAACACTTAGTTAATGAAATAGTCCAAAGGTAGGCTGACAATGGAATATGGGCTGTTAGGATCCTGACAAATGATAGCAATTCAACACAATTGCATTATCTTCTCCCAGGTTTTATTCTCACAGGGATTGATACTGAAGCATTTGGTAGTGATTTACTCTGCACCACTAAACTACTTCCTTTTTGACTATCATCTTGGCTACTTGTGTACTTGTAGTAAGTATTTGGCCTCCTAATTGATGAGGGTAGTGATGGAGCTTGGCCACACTGAATTGCTCCAGATGATGTTACAGAACTTGTCTGAAGTGGCACTTCCAGTTGGTCATTGTCAATCAGCTAACCAGAAGTAACTTGATGATGGTCAGGTACAACAGCATGTGCAGCCACAACTTTATGTGCTGGCATGACCCTTGGCTGAGTTCAATGCAATGCCACTTGTTGATGCCACTTGGCCTGCTCTAATGGACTCATGTCTAATAAGCAGCTTGGCAGGTTCTGGTTGTTTTGCTCTGAGCTACTTGTGCTGATGCAACACACATTGACCCAGAGCATGGCACTCATGTATAGGGTCTCATTTGGGGCAAAGGCTCATTCCAAATCTCCTTGGTTATCAAAGTTGAGGCACATAGCAATGCATCCTGTCTGTACTGTGCAAATTGTGTACAGCTTCCTCATCAAATCTCCTCACTGTGAGCTCATATTTGACTTCAATACTTGTCTACTCTATGAGAAATTATTGTGATGATCCCTTTAAAAGACACTCACAAATTTAAAGCCATGTGACTAAGAGATATTGATCCATTCAGGACAACATGCAAAGACTGTTCAAAGATAATGGCACCCCAGATTTCACAAAAAACTTGGGCAAAACTCCGCATCACAACATTAAAAAAGTGGCATTTGATTGGTTTTCGGCCAATATTCTCACTTTTTGATTCCAGACACTCTATCACCTCCTACATTTGTTTGCATTGATTGGCTATTGCCTCTTTTCTCACTCTGTACTTCATGCCTTAACCATTTCTCTTACTTTGAATGCATAAAAATTAATTTATTTCCATTGTAGCTTTGATTGTACCTGAATTGCCAACTGTCCTGACCTATGCAAGTCTCTATACACTCTACTAACATTAAGCCCAACCCTGCATCTAACAAGTAACTCCATTAAGATCAGCCACTCATTAAGTATTTGTGCTGTAATGCTCTTTTCCATGACTTTGGCATTAACCCTACAGCCTTATACCACAGTTCATCCACTGGTTCCCATACATCCTGGTCTTCAGCCAGTACTGCAAGGTCTAGCACCTCATCTGCCAGTCTTTGCAGTAAATTCTTACAATATTCCAGAGTGTTTTCTTGACCACTGCTCTTGAAGAAGTGCTGCACCCACTTAGTGTGCCATTTAATGTTCCAAAATTCTACTGAAGGCATTGTGATAACTGTTTGAGTTCTTGATGCTTTTACTTTGTCTGCCAGTGGGATCTCCACTCTGTCAGCAATGGAGGACATGGAGGTTGCAGTAGACAAATTGCCTTTCTATGCAAACTCATCTACCTCACTGGAGTGTAGCTTAACTAGCTGCACTTCCAACTCTTGTGAAAACAGCTGCTTTCTTGTTGGTAATTCTTCTTGGTTATAATGGGATTCAGCCTGTTCCAGGCTCATGGTATTAATTAGCAAGAACTGCAGCTTTTGTCTTACCCTTGCATATCACTGGCCTTGGTAGACTTTTTTCCTTTTACCTTTTCCTTCTTGACTGCCAGATCTTTCACTGCTACTTTGTCTGAGTGCTTCTGTTGTGTTGTATTATGATTAGTTTGGGGCTTGTTCTACAATGTAGAGGCTAATCAACAATATACAACAACTTCCAGTATACTAATACTGAAATAGTTTATTGGGAGTTTGATATACTGATAGAAGATATAACTTTCACTAGTTTCCCCAATCTTTAGCTCAAAATATACTGTAGGCAGTGTTTATCACTTCTACAGCAGTGTTCTGACCTTCTGTCAACCAATGGGCTTGTTTACTTTTATAGTAGCTTTTCCTTATTTGGAAGTCACTTTCCTTTCTAAAAAAATATTTCTTAATATGCAAATTCTGAACTCCCTGTTAACCTAAAGGGGTGTCTTTAGAGTAAAGGGGTTTCCTAGAGGGAACTTTTCCAACAGAAAAGTGGTAGTTTCTTGTAGAACTTAGATTGGATGCTTGTGAGCTTTGCAGCCATTTTACTGATGTAGTACCAATCAAAGTCATAATACTCAACAGTGCAAGTGATGCAGGGGAAGTATTATAACCCTTAAACTTGTAATTGTAGTGTGGGGATTCTGGAAAGAGCGGCTCCCTTATTTTTTCAGCTGGGGAAGTCATATATATAAAAATTCTGAAGGATCAAAGTTCTTGGGAAATTGCACAAGCAATACATGCAATACAAGGCTAAAAGTTTGCAGTGGTGCAGCTCAGACATGGGCGCAGCACTTGTGAAATTATCACGTGATTTGATTGGCTAGTTCCAAAGTTACACAAGATCTAAGTCACCATAGTAATCCTAGCAATAAGGCATAGTATATAAAATAGTTGGACTCTTTTGGTCATAACTCCTTAAGTACTGCTTCAAATGAGCTGTAATTTGAAACATGTGTTGGCTACTATGTGTTCTGTAGTATATAATATTCTTGGGTGAATTGCTTGCCAGGGTCTGGGGCATTTGACCTCCAAAGTTGTAAATTCTTGATCTTTCACCTGTGTGCTACAATAGCAAAAAGCAAAATAAAGAAATGAGTGCAATATTGGTTTAGAGATATTGTAGTAATGGAATACTTTCCATTACCACACTTTTTGTATTGAACTACATTTTCTCCTTGATTAATGCTGCTCTAATGCATTTGAATTGGCCTGCTTGGCCCTGCTGGAACTCAGTAGGCAATCTGAAGCTTCTTTCCTGATTGTTTCAAGCTCTCAGCCCATGTTGTGAGGGGCTCCTGAGGTAGCCAGTGGTTTTTATCAATGCTAGGTTTTACACTGCTACTTTAGCTGATTGCAACTTGAGTGGAACTACACTGTAGACTTGTTCTATTGCACCATGCCAGGGCAAGCAGCACAATCTGCGGTCCTTAAGAGCAATTGGGCACAATATTGTAGCAACTAGTAGGCAGAATTGCTCTTGGGCAATTCTGCACCATGTGGGATAGTCTTGCACACTATGGCACAATCTGATACAATGAGGTTAACATGGATCATTGTGCCAACTTGTAATGTTTGCATCACATACACCATCAGATACTGCTATTACGGTAGATAAAATTTGGTATTTAGATATGTTTATTTAATTCAAATGGAAATAAATGCATATCACACTTAAATACACTTATACTTTCCATTTTGGCTACCATCACTACAATTAGTTAGTATCCCAGTGGCTAATTGCTCCAAAAGTATCCTGAAGTTGCCAGCCCCCAATTGGCTCTTTGACAAATACACAAGCTACCTGATTTGCCCTCAAATATCCCATTTTGCCCATTGAGTAAGCAAATCCCTGGTCCTATGAATTGGACAAGGTGTCATAGCTAGCATGAACCAATCAGATAGGGGCAAAACAGATTCAATAGCTGCACTGGTGTTACAGATGATGTATATATGCAGGGCATTTTTTTTTAGTGGTTGTGTCTCAAATATGGGACAACCTTGATGTTACTTGTATCAAAAAGTTAGTGATCACTGATTTGCAATGGCTCAATTTGGATCTCAAAAAAAATTCATTGTTTAGATTATGACTCTGAAGCTCACATGTTGACCTGACTCATATTGCCTAGATGAATGGTGCTCTTATGAAGGGTGTTGGTATAGTTTGAACTGATGTGTGCCAATATGCTGAAGCTGCAAGGGATGATAAGGAATCCAGCAAGGTGTGCTGGCACAATCTGGATGCTGTTGCTTGTGGTCTGTATTCTTCCTCTTGATGCTCACCTTTGAGTTCCTCAAGATATTCACTTACCTTCTGTCTGATACTTTGGAACTGTTGCCTAGATGAGTCCTGTGAATGTTGCCCTTGGAAGCCACTTAGCTCTACTAATATATCAAATATTTGACCATTCACCAGTCACTGCTGTAACTACAATATCTTGCCAGCCACTTGATACTTCTTTGACAGCACCTGGCCTTAAATGCCATCATGCTCAAACTGAGTCAGGTGAGCTTGTGACACCATTAGTATCACCCCTGCTTTCTGAATATGGCCTACAGAGTGATAGCTCTGAAGAAGCAGGCTCACTGGTGGATTGGGAGCCTATCTCCCTTAACAACAGTACCCTGCACAAGCCTGGCAAGATCCCATATACAATAAGACATCACCTGTCAAAAAAATGTCAAGGACACTTTATGTAGTCAAGTGAGCCCATTAATCCATCTACTAGTAAATGATGCATTGTTGAGGCTCAAGAAGTGGTGTGTTTCAACTAATATCAGTAATGCGGGCTTTGGGGACTGACTACTACTACTACTTGCCAAGATCATCACAGGATGCAACTTACCATGTACATAGTATAAATGAAAAATGTCATGCAGCTGGCAACATATCACCCAGAGACTGTCTGGATACCAGCATGTGTCAACAGTTGCATGGCATTCCCATCTGAAAATGCAACCATTGCAAGGTGTCCCTCTTGTCAGGAATCCACTACCATTAGGGGAAACATTGTTCACACTCCGGATATATTCTAGTAATACCCTGTCTATAGAAGCTCATGCAGTCCAACAAATATTGTGAAGCTACAAAGTACTTCACTCAGTATCAATCAAGTGCACACATATCCAATATATTTGATGGCAAACATTACAAACAGCTAAGAGCTAAGAGCTACTTTAAAGGTATATATGACCATGCCTTTGCCTTGGTACTTGGTTGATTCTCATCAAACAGGTATGCCACCAGCTAGTCCTACTGGGCACTGATTCTCATCAACCTGAATATTCCATCTATCTTATGGTACCAGAGCAGAAATTTGATGGTAGTATCACTGGTATCTGGGCCTAAATCCCCATCCAATCTGGATACCTACCTGTATCCATTGCTGGATGAGCTTTGTATACTTTCCAGCAAGATATAAGTTAATGGCCACCATGTCAAAGCACATATTATTATCTGCATTGCAGATACCCCAGTCATCAGCAAGACAGCCAGCTTTTCTGGGCACAATGGATAGTATTGTTGTCAAATATGTGAAATCCAGGGGTCTTGATCCATAACTCACACACATTACTATTACCCCAACACCAACACTAAGAATATCATCTTACCTGAAAGAGAATGTGCAAAAGTAAGCATGCAACTGAAGCAAAGTTGGCAAGCTATAAGTCATCAACCAGAACACAGATTCAATTGAAAACTGCAGATACTCAAAATAGAGGGTATCTGTTGGAGCAAAAGCTTCCACTGGGAGCAAAGCACTTACTTCTAAGACAATATCCCTATACTGATGACCAAGTTGTATATGGGGTATTTCAAGCTAAATAAGCCCTTTGAGATATAAAGATATTTGAAAGAATTGGCAAGATATTGCAGAGTATTGGCTACCCTAAGTACTTCTCATAGGCACTAATCAACATTCAGATGCATATGCAACAACACAAGTGCAAGGACCAGATGAACTGGATATGTATTTATCAAAGTGGCCTTCTGGAGCCATTTCTACCAAGAGTACATTGGAAGCATAAGAAGTCATATATGGGCATTGTAGGAATATTTATCCATGAGCAGGTCACCAATGCCAATTTGATGTATCTGCAGCTTTTGTGTAAAGAGTTTGTGACCAGATTTGAGCTGCTATAGTACAAACATCAAGCTGAACACATAAATCTCTGCTGTCACTGTATCCATTGTCTACTCCATCTTGCTGAGTGTGTGCTAAATTCCCTATAAAAAATAAGTTGGTACTGAAGGTGGATCCAATCCAGATCAGCTGATAAGATTCTATTGTGAGACTGCTATCCCTCAGAAAAAAAATTGAGAAAAGGCCAGCAGAATACCATCAAAGTATCAGCTGAATTCCAGGTTCCTCAAAATTGACAACCCTCAATATCTCTGTTCTGAGCTGATGGGAAGGCAAGCAAACAAGTTCTCCAGGAAGAGACTAGGCAAACTAGCATCCATCCCAAATTTTGTAATTAGCTGCCCATTACTTCCACTAGAAATTGCAATTGAAATTTTGAACTTAAAACACCAGCTGAATATTGGCAAAATACCATCAGAATACCAGCAGAATACCAGCTAAAAATCATATGAATTCCAAGTTTGGAATTTTTCATAGGGTATAGTACCCGCAGCTTGGAATTAAAGACCATCTACAAAATCTTACAACAGGATCACAACAGTGTTTTGCTAATTTTACAACAAAATTAAGTTGAGGAATATAACAGTGTTTGTATAGTGTCTTGCCAAGGGTGGCATGGCATTATTGCAGTGTAGGTGTGCTTTACAACTTTTTGAGTGGATCTAACTAGCCAGTATATCCAATTGCCTTATCTTGCAAAAAGCATGAAGATGTCTTGACAGCCTCTTTGTGAGCCTCTGATGGCATTATCATGGCAGTATGGTGAACTACAGCTAGTTCTGTATAATGCTACTGTACCAATTAACCAAATAGTATTTGCTTTTTCAAACTCCTCTTGTGTAATTCATATATTCAGCTGTAGAATTACACCACTTGATTTGCCTGCCCACTACTACCTTGGGTATCCCACATATAGCTTGAGTCAAAGGTCAACATGGCCTCCTGCTTACTAACCTCTACAAACACACACCTGTTACAATTGGCATACTTCTATGATATTGACCTTGCTGCTTTTTAGTGTGATACTTGCCAGGTTGTCATATACCTTGTATTACTGCTAACATATACATCTTGCAAACATATGCTTGGTTGCGCCACTTCTACCATGAATATCTCCTGAATATTGACAAGGAGCATTTTGGTATTTAGCCAATATATTCCTTGTCCCTGCTGGACTCTAGTCCCCCTTATCGGTGTAGTGGGGTGACAGTGACACCCACTGACAGATGTGCTCATTCCCTTATTTTCTACTTCCCTATGTCTCTACTACACTTATTTTAGTTTTATCCCATTTGTCTTACCCAATCAGTACTATCCCATAAGCCGGTTGACTATCACACCTGCTTACCTTATTGCATAAGTTAACCCTCACTTTATGTAAGATTACTAGCTATAAGTACTTCAATATTAGGCAAGTACCCATGCCAGTACCCATGACACATGATCAGCCCGTGTCACCATGCCTACCATTTCCATACCATATATGGTATCCCCATGTTACACAGGTTTCAGAATACTGATTCCTGATTGGTTGGATGTGCTGTGCCTCTTAGAACCTTCCGGCACCTACTTAGAACATTCTTAGGTCATTCTGATGTCATTAAGATTTCTATTGATCTCCGGAACCTTCTGGAACACCATGATTAGTAATCACTTAGCCAGTGAGAAAAGTATATAAGGGAGGCTATCCCTCAACAATAAATCATCATCCCTTTTATCAATATACCGACTTGTTGATTAGTGTGATCACTGCTACCTGCTGCTACCTGAACTTCCAACCCTAGACCACAGGACACTCCCAGGAAACCGCGCTGACAGCCAACTGACCTTGGAGGCACTACTTGTGAGGAATACTCAGAGTAGGTATCTTTTATTATATTTGATTCTTTCCCAAGTTTGTTCTTGTACAGGCAAAGATACTTTTCTGTCTTTGTAACTATTGACCAAAGCTGCATTCTTATCAAGTCCCTGCTGGTGGAGTTTACAGTTGTTTTGACTTTGGAAGCTTTAGTACATTGTCATCTCAAAGGACGCTGAACCCAGCACATACTTTTGTTAAGACGCCAACTAAGTTGGGGATTGTAGCTCAATAGTTTTCCCTTGACAAGCTTGTGGCTTTATTCCCCTTCACATTAGATTAGAGACAGAACCCAAGTATTCCTAGCAAGCTTTTGCCAGAGGTTATTGCACCCAGTGAACACCCCACACACAAAACACTTGAGAAGTGTTGGACGTATCTCTCCCTTGGACCTATACACCACCACATTGGTGTGTTCTAGCTTTTGTTTGTGTGAATTCTATATTGAATGGTGTAGAAATTGGCTTGTGACCAGAGAATTCTGGCATACCTTGGTAGAATCTTTGTAATAAAAATTAGTTGCTTGTTGCACCAACCCAACTTTTCATTTCTTAACTGATTACCTAAGAATTGGAGCAACGTAGGGTTAGCTTCTTAATGCCATAGGCATAGGTTTCTCCATGTGCACATCTATCCTCAGTATTTTCCAGCTTTTCCTGGCTAACAGCTAGAAAGCAGCTTTTTCCACAAGAGCTTGAACCACAGACAGTCAAGCCATACTCCAGTGAGGCAATAAACTTTGCAGAGAAAGGCAATTTTTCAACCACTGCCTCCATGTCTTTCATAGTTGACAGAGTGGAGATCCCACTGAGAGACAAAGTAAAAGCATCAAGAACTCAAAAGATTATTATAATGCCTTCAGTGAAATCTTAGAACATAAGTGGGCACACCAAGAGGTTGCAGCACTACTTCAAGAGCAGTGCTCAAGAAAATGCACTTGAATATTGCATGGATTTATTGCAAAGATTAGCAGATGAGGTGCTAGAACTTGCAGTGCTGGCTGAAGACCAGGACATATGGGAACCAGTGAATGAACAGTGGCATACCACTGTAGGGGTCATGCCAAAACCATGGAAACAGAGTGTTATGGCAGAAATGCTTATTGAGTGGTGGATTTTAATGGAGTTGCTTGCTGAGTGTTGGGTTGGGTTTAATATCAGCATAGGGTATAGGGACTTGTATAGGTCAATACAATCAGCAATTGAGGTACAAGTGGAGTTTCAGATGAAGTAAATCAATTTGCATGCATGTAAAGTAAGAGAAAAGGTTGAGTCATGAAGTAAGGAGTGTGGAAAAGAGACAATGGCTAATTAATGCACACAAAATTTGGAGGTGATAGAGTGTTTGGGATCAGAAAGTGACAAAATTGGCAGAAAACCAATCCAAAGCAACTTTTGTATTGTTGCAATGAAAAATATTGACCATGTTTTTTGTGAAATCTAGGGTCCAATTGTTTAGCAATTCTCTTTGCGCTGTATCCTCATGGGATCAATACCTCTTAGTCATGGGATGCAGAACTTGTTATGGCCCTTTGATGGGATCATCACAATAACTTCCAATAGGGATATTGGGCCTTGCTTCACCTTTTGGGTGTTTCCTATGGAGCAGAAGTGTGGAAAGATAGCAAGACAAGTCAAGTTGCTGATGTTACCATATCCCAATCTCATCATGAATATTACCTTCAAGTCCATCATGGAGGTGATCAGTTGGCACATGGAGGGCAGCCAGGAAGAGCTGGATAATACTGAGAGCAGATGTGCACATGGAGACACCAATGTTTATGGCATTAGGAAGCTAAGCAGCCCCAATGCATGGTTAATTAGTTAAGTAAAGCAAAGTTGGGTTGGGTGCAACAATCAACTAATCTTTAAAAGAAAAGCTCTACCAAGGTATGTGTTATGAATAGACACAAGGCAGGAGGAAAAGATAGGCACGGCAGGAAAGGACTTAGGTGTGGTCCATCTAGGCAAGACAAGATTCAAGGCAAGGCTGTTTATTCAAGACCTGTGTTTATCAGACTGAGGAATACATAAGGGGGGATAGGACTATATATACTTTTTGGCAATATGGATGCCAAGAGATATTGGCTAATACTGTTGGGGTTCTGGGGTGAGGCACAGTAAGTGTGCCAAGAAAGAATATACTAAAGAACAGACTGGAATATCACATGGAGATATGTAAGGGGTCAGCTGATCATGGGACTAGGTCATGTGACATGTAGTTACCATATATGGTACTGGACTATGAAAAATACAATGGGAAGCTTCCATGGAATGTTCCATTGGGTAACAATGGTTTGGAATGGTCAGGAACTTTCTGGAAGGTGGTAGAAGGTTCCAGAAGGAATCTCTTAGAAATTGAGCTCAGAAGCTGAAACTTGGCATGGGTGCTCATGGTTGTCATGTGAGCATGACAGTATGCTGGATTTCTCTTGGTCACAAGCCAATTTCTCCACCATTCATTATGGAACTCATACAAACAAGAGTCAGAACCCACCTATAAATGGGACTGGAATCCAGCAGGGACAAGGAACTTATTGGCAAAATATCAAAAAGTTCTTTGCCAGTATTCAGGAGGTATTTGTAGCTACAGTGGCACAACCAAGCATATAGACTTGTTCCATTGGATAGTGCCACATTGAGCCATGAGTGCCAAATGATGCCATTGTGTGCCAGGGGGGCCAAGTGAGCCTACACTTGGCCACAGAGTGTGCAGCACAGCTCTGCATCTTCATGCAAAGCAGCCCCTGTGTTTCACTCATTGTGATGGAAAAAATCCAATTTTTGACCTTTTTTTTTTGGTAAATGTTGTACAGGATTTGCAAGTGCACAAAAGGATTGAAGATATGCATCTGGTACTCAATACCCATGGCACTCTGAATCTAGCTCCTGTGGCTTGTAACATGTCACAAAAATGCATGGCACTATCTTGGTCCATTGGTACTATCCGGCACTATAAGTGCTTTGTATTGATCTTACTTTAGGGCTGATATTTAATTATAGTGCCTGATAGTACCAGTGGACCAAGATAGTGCCATGCATTTTTGTGACATGTTACAAGCTGCAGGAGCTAGATTCAGAGTGCCATGGGTCTTGAGTACCAGATGTATGTCTTTAATCCTTTAGTGCTCTTACACATCCTGCACAATATTGATCTACAAAAAAACATCAAAAAATGGATTTTCTCCTGCATCATAGATGAAGCACAGGGGCTGCTTTGCATGAGGATGCAGATCTACTTTTCACACTATGTGGCCAAGTATAGGCTCACTTGGCCTCTCTGGCACACTATGGCATCATTTGGCACTCATGGCTCAATGTGGCACTATCCAATGGAACAAGTCTTATGTTTGCAAGATACATTTATTTGCAGCAATACAAGGTATATGACAACCTGGCAAGTATCACACTAAAAAGCGGTAAAGCCAATGTCATTGAAGTATGCCAATTGCAGCAGGTGTGTGTGCTTGTAGAGGTTAGTAAGCCTTATGAAAACTACTGTAATGATTCAATCAAAAGGCCATCACAAAGTTACAGTCCTGTGACTAAGAGGTACTGATCCTATCAGGACACTGTCCAGAGATGGTTGAAAAATAATTGCAAACCAGATTTCACAAAAAACTTAGTCAAAATTTTTCATCACAACAATGTATAAGTGGCTTTTGATTGGTTTTCTGCCAATTTGCTCACTTTGTGATCCTGGGCACTCTATCACCTCCTACATTTGTGTGCATTGATTGGCTATTGCCTCTTTTTCACACTCCTTACTTCCTGACTTAACTGTCTCTCTTACCTTTCATTCATACAAATTGATTTATTTCCATTGAAACTGCAGTTTTACCTCAATTGCCAATTGTTTTGACCAATGCAAGTCCCTATACACTACAATAACATTAAGCCCAACCCCACACTCAAAGTAACTCCTTTAATATCCACCACTTAATAGACTTGTTCCATCTTTTGAGCTGAATGTAGCGCCCAATAGTGCCACAGTGTGCCAGATGGTGCCATACAGTGCCAATTTGGGATCAACATTGATATGCATATGACCCTGAAATATCAAATTAATAACAGAATATTCAGCACTCTCTGGCACTATGATCAAGAGCACAATGGAACAAGTCTAATAAGTGCTTCTGCTGTAACACACTGGTTCCACAACTTTAGCAGAAACCCAACAGCTTTACGCCACTGTTCACTTGCTGGTCCCCACACATCCTGGTCTTCAGCCAGCACTGCAAGGTTAAGCACCTCATCTGCCAGTCTTTGCAATGAATCCTTGCATTATTCCAGTGCAGTTTCTTGAGCACTGCTCATGAAGAAGTGCTGCAACCACTTGGTGTGCCTATAAATGTTCCACAACTCCACTGAAGGCATTGTGATAGTCTTTTGAGCTCTTGACATTGTAGCCTTGTATTCCAGTGGGATCTGTTGTGTTGTATTATGATTAGTTTGGGGCTTGCTCTACATGGTAGAGACTAATCCACAATACACAACAACTTCCAGTATGCTAATACTGAAATAGTTTACTGGGAGTCTGATATACCAATAGAATAAATAACTTTCACTAATATCCCCAATCTTAGACTCAAAATATACTATAGGCAGAGTTTCTCACTTCTACAGCAGTGTTCTGACCTTCTATTGACTAATGTGCTTATTTACTTTTACAGTAACCTTTGCTTATTTGGAAGTCACTTTTCTTTCCAAGAAAATACTTCCAATTACGGAAACTCTGAACTCCCCTTTAACCCAAATGAGTGCGTTGTAGAAGTCTCTGAAGGGGGTCTTTAGACCTAAAGGGGTGTCTTTAGAGTAAAGGGGCTTCTTAGAGAGGACTTTTCCAACAGAAAAGTGGTATTTTCTTGTAGAACTTAGATTGGATTCTTGTGAGCTTTGCAATCTCTTTACTGATGTAGTACTTATTAAAGTCAGAATACTCAACAGTGCAAGTGATGCAGGGGAAGTTATATAACCTTTAAACTTGTAATAGCAGTGTGGAGATTTTGGAAAGAGAGGCTCTCCTTTATTTTTCAGCTGGGGAAGTCATATAAATGAAATCTCTGATAGATCAAAGTTTTTGGCTGCTTCAAAAGCAAAACATGTGATACAAAGCTAAGATTTGGCAGTAGTGCAGCTTGGATATAGGCTCTGCGCTTGTGAAAATATCATGTGATTTGATTGGCTGGTCCAAAAGTTACACACAATCAAAGTTGCCATAGTAATCCTAGCAATAGTGACCTGGTGTATATAAAGATTGGACTCTTTTGGTCATAACTCCTTATGTACTGCATCAAATAAGCTGTGACTTGAAATATGTGCTGGCTACTGCATGTGCTGTATGACATAATATTCTTGGGTGGATATCTTGGCAGGGTCTGGAGTATTTGTTCTTCAAAGTTGTAAATTCTTGATCTTTCACCTGTCTGTTATGATAGCAAAAAGCAAAATAAAGAAATGAGTGCAATATTTGTTTTGAGATATTGTAGTAATGAAATACTTTCCATTACCACAGATCTCCACTCTGTCAACAATCAAAAATATGGAGGTTGTTGTAGACAAATTGCTCTTTTCTGCAAAGTCATCTACTTTTCTGGAGTATAGCTTATCTGGTTGTGCTTCCAACACCTGTGAAGACAGCTGTTTTCTTGTTGGTAATTATTCTTGCTATGAAGGGATTAAGTCTGTTCCAGGCTTGCAGTGCTAATTGGCAAGAACTGCAGTTCTTTTTTCCTGCCTCCCTGTCTCAGGCTTAGGTAGACGTTTTTCCCTTTACCTTTTACTATATCACTGCCAGGTCATTCACTGCTACTTTGTCTGAGTGCTTCCTGTAATGAACTATGTTTTCTCCTTGATAAACTCTGCTCTGATGCACCTGTTTTGGCCTGCTTATCCCTTTCTGGCACTCTTCTGGCAACTAGATGTTTCTTTTCTGCCTGTTTTGAGCTCTCTACTGTAGTTATGACAGGCTATGCATTTGCTACATTCTCACCTGCCTGATCATAACAATCAGCTTGTGGCTCTGCAGAGGTTCTCAGTTACCTATATGACTCAGAGCCTGAGGAGTCCGCATTATTACCTTCAGTGGGCTAACTGTCAACATGGTCTTTTTTGGGTGTAGCCCTGCTTGTTGCATGGATTATCAAATCTAGCTGTTGTCTAATCATTCTTCTGTTGTTGTCAGTAGTGGGGCTTGGTTGGGGACCAGAAAACTTTGCTTTACTTTTTTGGTGGCATATATATGGAAGTGAGTCAAAACAAAGGGGAAATAGTGTTACATATACATGTGTATGTGGTGCCACTACTTTATTTATAACACTTACTATGGCAGGTCACCATTGAATCTTAGATTCATGTAGGTGCAATGTCTCAAATACAAGACTGTCTTAAGTTCACATGAGTATTGGCCAGAAAGTGATACAATATAGTTATGTTGTTGAAGGTCAAACTGTTTGCCCTATGGACAAGACTACTTTGACTCAATGCTATAAGAGAAGAGAAAAAAGACCATGTGGCTATTGTAGTAAGCTGCGCAGCCATGAAGCACGCAGACAGCATAGGAAGAATTACAAGGAAGGATTACAAGGATCAGGGCCAGTATTTTGCCACACAAGTCATATTTGACCATTCATTGGTTGCTGCTGTACCAATATTATTTTGCTGGCTAGTTGATACTTTGATATTGGCACCTTGCCATCTTTGTCACCTTGCGCAAACTTAGTCAGGTGGGTTTGTGACACCTTTAGGCTCACTTCAGCCTTCTGAATATAGCATGCTGAGCAATAGCTCTGACAACAAAGGTTTACTGATGGATTGGGAGCCTATCTTCCCTAGCAACAATACCATGTATGAGCCCAGTCTAATCCCAATATGCAATGCACCTGTTAAAACAAATGCTAAGGATACTTTATAGAGCCAAGAGAGCCCAGTAATCTATCTACTGGCAAATGATGTAATGTTGTGGCCAGAGATGTGGTAAGTTTCCTCTAATATCAGTAATGGGGGCTTTGAGGATTTATTACTACTTCTTGCCAAAGTCATTCCTGGATGCAACCTACTCTGTATATGGTACAAGTGGATAACCATCATGTGGCTGGCAACATATGATCCAGAGACTGTCCTGATTCCAGCATGCATTAACAGTTGCATGGCATTCACATCAGAAAATGCTACCATTGTAACGTGTCCAAATTGTCAGGGACCCACCACCTTTGAGGGAAAACATTGTTTGCACTCCAGATATAGTCTGGTAATACCCTGTCTGAAGAAGCTGATGCAGTCCAACAAATATTGCAAAGCTATACAGTACTGCACTCAGTATCAATCAAGCACAAACACATCCAATATATTTGATGGCAAACATTACAAAGAGATAAGAAGCTAGGGCTACTTTGAAGATATGTCTGACCATGTCTTTGCCTTAGTACTTGATGGATTCTCATTGAACAAGTATTCTACCCGCAAATCCTGCTGGCCACTAAATTTCATCAATCTGAATATGCTACCCATCTTGCAGTATCAGAGTAATAATCTGATGGTAGTCTTACTGGAATTTGGGCCTAGATCACTGCCCAACCTGAATAGCTACCTGTATTCATTGCTGGATGAATTTTGTATGCTTTCCAGCAGGATAACAGTGAATGGCTGTCATGTAAAGCAAATATTATCATCTGCATTGGAGATATGTTGTGTTGTATTATGATTAGCTTGAGGCTTGTTCTACAATGTAGCTAATTAACAATATACAACTACTTTCAGTATGCTAATACTGAGATAGTTTATTGGGAGTTTGATATACCAATAGAAGATATAACTTTTGCTAATTTCCTCAATCTTAGGCTCAAAATATACTGTAGGCAGTGTTTATCACTTTGACAGCAGTGTTCTGACCTTCTGTTGACTAACGGGCTTATTTACTTTTTAGTAACTTTTCCTTATTTGAAGTCACTTTCCTTTCAGAGAACATTTCCTAATATGGAAGTTCTGAACTCCCCTTTAGCCTAAAGGGGTGTCATTAGAGTAAAGGGACTTGTTGTAGTGGTCTCTAAAGTGGATTTACACTAAAGGGGTGCCTAAAGGGGTTTCTTTAGAGTAAAGGGGTTTCCTAAAGGGGTGTCTAAAGGGGTCTTTAGAGTAAAGGGGGCTTCTTAGAGGGGACTTTTCCAACAGAAAAGTGGTAGTTTCTTGTAGAACTTAGATTGGACTCTTGTGAGCTTTATGGTCTCTTTACTGATGTAGTACCAATCAAAGTCATAATACTCAACAGTGCAAGTGATGCAGGGGAAGTCTTATAACCTTTAAACTTGTAATTGTAGTGTGGAGATTCTGGAAAGAGAGACTCTCCCTTTATTTTTCAGCTGGGGAAGTCATATATATGAAAATCTTGAAGGATCAAAGTTTTTGAGCAATTGCGCAAGCAATACATGTGATATAAAGCTGAAATTTTGCATTTGCACAGATTGGATATAGGCGCAGCACCTATGAAGATTTCACGTGATTTAATTTGCTGGTTCAAAAGTTACATGCAATTAAAGTCACCATAGTAATGCTAGCAATAAGGCATAGTATATATAATAATTGAACTCTTTTAGTCATAACTCCTGAGGTACTGCTTCAAATGAGCTGTAATTTAAAACATGTGTTGACTACCATGTGTTCTGTATGACGTAATATTTTTGGGTGGATTGCTTGTCAGAGTCTGGAGCGTTTGTTCTTCAAAGTTGGAAATTCTTGATCTTTCACTTGGGTGTTACAATAGCAAAAGGCAAAATAAAGAAATGAGTGCAATATTGGTTAAGAGATATTGTAGTAATGGAATACTTTCCATTACCACAGATACCCCAGCTATCAGGAAGATAGCAGGTTTTTCCAGGCACAACGGATGGTATTGCTGTTCAATGTGTGAGAGCCAGAGGATTTATTCCATAACCCACACACATTATTATTACCCAAGCACTAGCACTAAGAGCATCATCTTTCCACAGAGACAATGTACAGAAGTCAGCATGCAATTGCAGCAAAGTTAGCAAGCTATAAGCCATTGGCCAGAATATGGGATCAATTGGAAACCAGAGATACTTAAGGTAGAGGGTATCTGTTGGGACAAAAGCTTTCCACTGGGAGCAATGCTTTTGCTTATCAACAGTATCCCTATACTGATGACCAAGTTGTACATGGGGCATTTCAAGCTAAATCAGCCCTTTGAGATACCAGAGAAATTTGAAAGAATTGGCAAGATATTACAGAGTATCTTCCACCCTAGGTACTTCTCACAGACTCCAATCAATATTCATATGCATATGCAACAATACAAATGCAAAGACTGGATGAACTGGATATATATTTTTTCAAGTGGTGTTCTGAAGCCATTCCTACCAAGAGTACATTGGAAGCATTGGGAGTCATATGTGGACATTGTAGGACTATTTAACCAGAAGTGGATAACCAATGCCAACTTGACTCATCTATTGCTGTTGTGCCAGGAGTTTGTAACAGGATATGAGCAGGTATATTACCAACATAAAGCTGAATGCATAGATCTCTGCTGCCACTGTATCTATTCTCTACTCCATCTTGCATGGCATGTGGAAAATATTGGGCCTTGCCTCACCTTTTAGGAGTTTTCTATGTAGTGGATGTGTGGGGAGATAGGAAGACAAGCCAAGTTGCAGGTACTACCATATCCCAATTTCATCAAGAATATTACCTTCAAGTCTGTCATGGATATGATAATTTGGCACATGGAGGACAGCCAGGAAGAGTTGGACAATACTGAGGACAAATGTACACATGGAGACACCTATGCCTATGACATTGAGAAGCTAAGCAGCCCCAATGCATGGGTAGTCAGATATGTAATGCAATGTTGGGTTGGGTGCAACAAGCAACTGAATTTTATTAGGAAAACTCCACCAAGATATGCTGAATTTCTTTTGATCACAAGCCTATTTCTACACCATTGCATATAGAACTCATACAAACAAGAGCCTGAGTGCACCTATAAGGGGGACTAGAATCCAGCTGAGAGAAGGAATATATTGGCTAAATTCCAAGAAGTTCTTTGCAGATGTTCAGGAGTTAATTATAGCAGTTGTTGCAGCAACCAAGCATATGCTTGCATGATGTGTATATAACCAGCAGTACAACATATATGGCAACTTTGCAAGTACTACACTAAAATCCATAAAGTTGAGGTGATAGAAGTATGTCAATCGTTGCAGGTATGTGCATTTGTAGAGATTAGTATGCAGGAGGCCATAGGTTTTTTTTGATTTGAGCTATATGTGGAATGGCAAAGGTAGTAGGGGGTAAGCAAATTAAGAGGGGGGACTCCATAGTGGAATATATGAACTGCACAAGGGGAGGTAGAAAAAGGAAATACCATTGGGTAGATTGGTATGGCTGCATTATACTGAACCAGCTGTAGGCTGCCGTACTGCCAATATAATGCCATCAGAGTCATACTTAGAACTTGTCAAAATACCATCAGGTTTCTTGCCATATAAGGCAACTAGATGTCTTGGCCAGTTGGATCCATTTGCAATAGTTGTGGAGCGTAATAAGACCGCAACAATACCATGCAGTTATTATCACAGCACCATTTAAACCCCATCAAGTTTTATAACTTTATTTGGTAGTAAAGTAGCAAAACACTGTCATGATCCTGTCATAAGATTGTTAAGCGGGTCACTGATCCTAAGCTGCTGATTTTATGATGGTCTCTTAGTAGGATCCAGACAGCTGATCTGATTGGATCCACCTGCAGGACCAAATTATTTCTCATAGGGAAGGCAAGAGGCAATAGTATTTTTAGATTCAAGCTATATGTGGAATACCCAAGGTAGTCATGGATAGCAAGTAAAGAGGGGCAGCTCTATAGTGGAATATACAAATTGCACAAGGGGAGGTAGAAAAAGGAAATATCATTTGCTAAATTGGTACAGTAACATTATACAGAGCTAACTATAGGCCACCATAATGCCATTACACTACCATTAGAGGCTAGCAATGAGGCCTGCTAACCCTGTCAAGTTTCTGCCACATAAGGAAATTGGATGTACCTGCAGGTGATCCACTCAAAAAGTTGTTGAGCATATGAAGACTGCAACAATGCCATGTGCCCCTGGCAACACACTGCCTAAGTACTGTAATGCTTTTAACTTTATTTGGCTTTAAAATTGGCCAAACACTATCATGATCCCTTCATAAGATTGTGTGGAAGGTCATTTTCCAAGCTGCTGGTACTGTAATGGTCTCCTGAAGGGATTGTAATGGCTGATATTAATTGGATCCACCTCTAGGAGCAATTACTTTTTGTAGGGTTTGTTTTATGCATTCTTACATACAACTGCTGGCATCTTGATGTGAAATTCATGCCATTGTTTTTGACTCAAGATCTTCCAATTCTGTCAGCTCTCTGAGGTACTAAGTACTGCTAGACTAATGAGTAGCGCTCAAATATCTGTATGAAGGCTCTTCATAGACACTTGGGCCATACTGAAATTTTTTGGCAGGAATTTGAGCAGATCCCACTTTGTCTTTTCTGATCTAGACCATATAGGTGTGCTGGGGACAGGATTTACCTGGGTTGCACTAAAGATGAAGTAAGACTTGGTACAGGGACCATAGGGACAGATCAAGATAGTTTAAAGCAGTATATTGGAATCAACCTGGTGTAGTGGGGTCACAGCAACACCCACAAGCAGATATGCTCATTCCCATATGTTCACTGCCCTAAAAAGAATCACCCCTATATCAGTATCATCCCAAATTGCAATATTTTCTATCTGTTGATGTGATTATTATTACGTGTCCTGGCAAACTATGTGCCACTATTAATTCATTGCACAATCTGATCCTATTCCTTGCTAAGATGCCATGATAAGATAGTCTCCAAATAAGGCAAGTACCTCCAATAGTGCCTATGTCATGTGACCATCCTGGTTTCATAACCCTCTTAACTACATGACACTGAGGTTTCATATTACCACTATCTGATTGGCTAGGTACTACTATGTCACATGGAGCAACCACAAGAATTTGTGCTATTTTTAGTACACAATTACATGATTGGCACTTTACTACCTTCCAGAAACTTCTGGAAAGTATTAGACTTGTTCTGTTGGATAGTACCACATTGAGTCACAAGTGCCAAATGTTGCCATAGTGTGCCAGGGAGGCCAAGTGAGCCTACACTTGGCCACAGAGTGTGAAACATAGATCTGCATCTTCATGCAAAGCAGCCCCTGTGTCTCAATCATTGTGATGGAGAAAATCCATTTTTTGACCTTTTTTTAGGTCAATGTTGTACAGGATGTGCAAGAGCACTCAAGGACTGAAGATACACATCTGGTACTCAATACCCATGGCACTCTGAATCTAGCTCCTGTGGCTTGTAACATGTCACAAAAATGCATGGCACTATCTTGGTCCACTGATACTCTCTGGCACTATAAGTGCTTTGTATTGATCTTACTTTAGGGCTAATATTTAAATATAGTGCCAGATAGTACCAGTGGACCAAGATAGTGCCATGCATTTTTGTGACATGTTACAAGCCACAGGAGCTAGATTCAGAGTGCCATGGGTCTTGAGTACCAGAAGTATATCTTCAATCCTTTAGTGCTCTTGCACATCCTGCACAATATTGATCCACAAAAAAACGTCAAAAAAAGGAATTTCTCCTGCATCATAGGTGAGACACATGGGATGCTGTGCATGAAGATGCAGATCTATGTTTCACACTCTGTTGCTAAGTATAGGCTTACTTGGCCTCTCTGGCACACTATGGCATCATTTGGCACTCATGGCTCAATGTGGCACTATCCAACAGAACAAGTCTATTTCCTAGCAAGAATTTGAGCAGAAAACAAAGTATACAAGGGAGGCTATCCCTTACAAATAAATCATGCCCTCTTCCAATATTCTGACTTATTGATTAGTGAGATCACTGCTACCTATTACCACTACTTTCTGACTTAGACCTGGCAATACTCCCAGGAAACTGTGCTGATAGCCAACTGACCTTGGAGGCACTACTTGTGAGGAATACTCAGAGTAGCTATATTTCAGTATATTTGATTGTATTACCAGGTTTGTTCTTGTACAGGCAAATATACTTTTCAGTCTTTGTAACTATTGGTCAAAGCTACATTGTTATCAAGTCCCTCTTGGCGGAGTTTACCGTTGTTCTGACTTTGGAAGCTTTAGTACACTGTCATCTCAAAGGATATTGAAGCCAGTATAAACTTCTGTTAAGATGCCAGCTAAGTAGGGGATTGTAGCTGAATAGTTTTCCCTTGACAAGCTTGAAGCTTTATCCCCCTTCACATTAGATTAGATAGAAGACCCAGTATTCCTAGCAAGCTTTTGATAGAGGCTATTGCACCAGGTGAACATCCCACTGACACACACACACTTGAGAAGTGTTGGCTGTATTTTGCCCTTTGGACTTATACACCACCACACTAGTTTAATATGAAATATATTTGAAATATATTGTGACTGTTGAATTTCCCATGTATTATGCATGATGCATCTCAGATTGCATTGACTGAGCTCAGAGCACATCAGTTACAGTTTTTCTTTTTTGATTACAGAGTTGTGCATAAATCATCAATAATATTGCCAAGTCATTGTTGGCAGAAGATATTAAGGGCATAATGATGGGACACATGACAATTGATGGAGATTTATGTTGAAATGTTAGACTATTTGGTGTCATTCAGCAGCTAAAAATTTACTTAACAATTCTAGACTAGTTTTGGTCACTATAGAGCTACCCTAGAGCCCTAACTCTGCCAGTTTCTTCAGATCTATGATCTTATGATTATTCCCCTATAGTAAGACCAAATTGACACTTCTTACCTAAAAATATGTACTAACCCTGATGCTGCTACAGAGAGCTCCTAAGTGTTCAGTAACACTCCTTACTTAGTGTTAGAGCAGTATTTCTTCTAAAAGTGTATAAATACTGACCCTCTTTGTGGATGAACAACAAAGTTTGATGAGAATTTTCAAACTAACAGGCTTCATCCCACAACCTATGGCAATTAAAGTCCTGGAAGATTCCATTCTAAGCTGACAGTAATGGGAAACCACCTTTCAGAGGGTATAAATGAGTTTGAGCAAGCTTGGAATACTAGGTTCAGAAGCCCCAATGACTTCCACATCCCAGAGTGTTCAGCAATAGGTTACATGGCAGGAGTATTTTGGATACCTTCCCTGTCAGGATCAACAAACCTTCTAGAGGGCAGAGGCACCTTTATTCTAGCAAATACAAGGCATACTGCTTGAAGTTTCAGGTACTGACTAACATGGAGGGTAATATCATGTGGTTTAGTAGGCTATTTGCTGAAAATAGGCATAACAAAGCACTATGGGTAGAGAATTGTCCCAAACTCAGTTGAGGGGAGAACTGTATGGCAGACTTAGCTTATATACATGCCAATTGCCAGAGATCAGGTTGTATTATAGTTTATAGGCATACAATGAATAGTGTACTTGGCAGGAAGCAGAAGCTCTACAGTGAGGTATTTAATAATTTCAGAGTGAGATTGGAGCATACATATGGACTTATAAAGAGATTCAGCATATTGGCAGGTAAATACAGAAAAGAGTCATATATAGAAGAAAACAACTGAATAGCTATATCTGTCAAGATGCTAATCAATATTCAGTGTATTCATATAAGAAGACATTCACTGAGATAGATATATCTGGAGCATTATGAAGAGTAAATCAAACAAGAAAAGAACTACTCTGAGTGACATATGTAAGATTGAGTATAATTACCAGTTACTATATCCTACCACTGGCATGATAGTAGAAGTTATAGTGCCATATGGGGCTGTAGGATGCAGGAGCAATGCAACACTATTACCAGGCTGGCACTATGTGGCACTACCCAACAGAACAAGCTTTTTATATGTCTCTTCATACAAGAAGTGATAGAGAATAACTTTGTCAACATAGCTTACTGTCCTCCATAAAAGTGACTGCAAACATATATACCAGCCACTAGCTAGAGACAATTTGAACATCTTAGGGCACAATTAGTACTTATCACTATGAACATTGAGTTGAGTGGGAATGCTGTAAGAATTTATGATTTCAATTAAATATCCACCTAGCTCTGTCACTTATATTGTATCTACAAATCATAGTGAGTACTGACCATACTCTTGGTTGGAGTTTACTGGAAATACTTTCACCTAAATGTTAGACTTATTCCATTGCAGAGTACCACATTGCACCATGAGTACTAAATGATGCCTTAGTGTGCCAGGGAGGCTAAGTGAGCCTATACTTGGCCACAGAGTGTGAAACATAGCTCCTTATCTTCATGCATAGCAGCCCTTGTGTTTCACCCATTGTGCTGAAGAAAATCCATTTATTGACCTTTTTACTTGGATCAATGTTGTTCAGGATGTGTAAGAGCACAAAAGGATTGCAGACATGCATATGGCACCCAATATTCATGGCACTCTGAATCTAGCCCCTGTAGCTTGTAGCATGTCACAAAAATGCATGGCACAAATTTGGTCAACTGATTATATATAGCACCATAAGTACTTTGTATAGGTTTTATTTCAGAGCTAATACTTAAATATAGTGTCAGATAGTAACAGTGGACCAAGAGAGTGCCATGAATTTGTGGGACACATTACAAGCTACAGGAGCTAGATTTAGAGTGCCATGGATATTAGACTTGTTCCGTTGGATAGTGCCACATTGAGCCATGCATGCCAAATAATGCCTTAGTGTGCCAGAGAGGCCAAGTGAGCCTATACTTAGCCACAGAGTGTGAAACATAGATCTACATCTTCATGCAAAGCAGCCCCTGTGTCTCAATCATTGTGATGGAGAAAATCCATTTTTGATGTTTTTTTGTGGATCAATGTTATGCAGGATGTGTAAGAGCACAGAAGAACTGAAGACATGCATCAGGTACTCAATACCCATGGCACTCTAAATCTAGCTCCCGTGGCTTGTTACATGTCACAACAATGCATGGCACTATCTTGGTCCACTGGTACTCTCTGGCACTATAAGTGCTTTATATAGATCTTACTTTAGGGCTAATAATTAAATATAGTGCCAGATAGTACCAGTGGACCAAGATAGTGCCATGCATTTTTGTGACATGTTACAAGCCACAGGAGCTAGATCCAGAGTGCCATGGGTATTGAGTACCAAATGCATATTTTCAATCCTGTTGTGCTCTTACACATCCTGCACAACATTGACCTAAAAAAAAGGTCAAAATGAATTTTCTCCAACACAATTGGTGAAACACAGGGGCTGCTTTGCATGAAGATGCAGATCTATGTTTCACACTCTGTGGCCAAGTATAGGCTCACTTAGCCTCCCTGGTACACTATGGCATCATTTGGCACTCATGGCTCAATGTGGCACTATCCAACGGAACAAGTCTATTGGGTACCAGAGGCATGTCTTCAATCCTTTTGTGCTCTTACACATCCTGAACAACATTGATCAAAGTAAAAAGGTCAAAAAATAGATTTTCTCCAGCACAATGGGTGAAGCACAGGGGCTGCTTGGCATGAAGATAAGGAACTATACTTCATACTCTGTGGCCCAGTTTGGGTCTGCTATGCCTCTGTGGCACACAATGGCAATTATGGCTCAATGTGGTACCATCCAACAGAACTAGTCTATTATTTACACACAGCACAAAAATTTGACAAGCCCACATATCTACTCCATGTTAATCTCTATGAAAAATTGCAAACTTGGAGTTCATCTGATTTTCAGCTGGCAGTCTTCTGATATTCCAGTGATATTTTGTTGGTATTCAGCCGGTGTTTTGATTTAAATTTCACATGCACTTTTTGATGGAAGGAATCAGCAGCTAAATATCAGATTTGATATGGATACTCTCTTGCCTAGTCTCCTGCTGGAGAATTTGCTTGCTTGACTGCCCATCAGCTAACAACAGAGATATTAGGAGCTTTCAATTTCAAGAAACGTGGAGTTCAGCTGAAATTATGATGGTATTGTGCTGGACTTTTCTTAATTTTTTCTTTGGGGAAAACTCTGAAAAAGGTGAAGCAAGATTCAATATTCTCCACACACACAAAGCAAAATGGAGTAGAGAATGGATGCAGCAGTGGTGGAGATCTACAAATTAAGCTTTATGCTTGTGATATAGCAGCTCAAACATCACACAAACCATCTGCATAAAGCTTGTGGATGCATCAGGTTGACATTAGTGATCTGTTTGTGAATGACTATTTCTACAATATTGACATACAGCTCATAATGCTTCCAGCACACTATAGGCATATTTCCTCTATCATCAGTATCCCCTGCTTTTGGTAAGCTCCATATTCTTGCCAATTGCTTCTAGATGAACTCAATCAGCAAATTTGGCACCAGTCATTGTAAGAAAGACATCAAGAAGTACAGATCCAAGTATCTCAAAGTGCAGAAAAGATGAAGCAGAGATTTGATAAGACTATAGCACCAGAAGCATTGACAGTTGGGAACTTTGAACTGCTAAGAAACAACACTTGGAAGAAGTTTGAGCCACAATCGACAAGATCATTCAAGATCATCAGGGAATGTCAATTTGCAGCTTAACAACTAGTAGACAAGCAAGGCAATATCCAGGAAGACTTAGTACATAGGTACAGACTCAAGCTTGCAAGACTTGCTGATAACACTGAACCATCAAGATATTGGTCCCACAAGAAAAGATGCTCAGGAGAACACTTTCAACATTAGTAGGGGAGAATGTTATGATCTGCCGCTTTAATGCTTAAGTTAGATCAGTTTTTAGTCAAATTAGTTAGTTGTATGTTTAGCTTATCATTAGATCAGTATTATCTATCAAATCAGTAGCATTAGTCAGCAAAGGAATTGGCAGTTCCATATCAGACAGAAATAAATATATTAAGTAGGATCTTATTGGGTGATGATGATGCAATAAATCAGTCATCAGCTACAGCCTACATTAAGAGATACAATTAGTCAGCAATTGATCTAGCAAGATTTATACAAGGAGCTGCTGGAACCTCAATAAAAATCATTTCAAGTTTTAGCAAATACAATACTAGTGAAACTCCCTATTCCTCTATAGCTCTTATACCAAGACTGGTAACAGGGCCACAGTTAGCTGTTTCTTGCAATTCCAAGTGAGAGGTGCACTGCCATGAAGAAATACATACCTAGAGGTAGAGCATTTGTCAATCAAATCCCTCCCCCAATCTGAATCACTAGCGCTATTGAATCTACACCTATTAGCTGCTTTGTAGTATTTAAGAACTGCATCTATGGTTTTAAAAATCTTGATATTAAAGCTGCAGAGGAATAGGAGGGTTAGCCAATTTTGTACCCATTAAAGCCTGATCTGAGTTATTTTGAGGTTCCAGTGCTCCTTATATACACTTTGCCAGTTCAAGTGCTCAATAATTGTATATCCTAATGTAGGCCATGGCTGATGACTCACTTGACTGCATCATCATCACCCAGTTAGATCATACTATATACATTGATTTCTGTATGATAAGATTTGGCTGATTTATCTGCCAACTAATACAACTGATCTGATGGACAACACTGATATACCAATAGGCTAAGCATAAAGCTATTGATCTGACCAAAAACTGATCCAACTTAAAGTTCCTGTGGTAGGTTATAACATTCTCCCTTGCTAAAGCTGAGAGGGTTATCCTGAATCTCATTGCTTGTGATACCAATATCATGATGGTTCAGTATTGCAGTAAGTCTTGAAAGCTTGACTGTCTCTATGAACTAAATTTTTGTGTAAATTAACTTGTTTGCCCACTAGTTGATAAGACCCAAGTGGACATTTACTGATGATCTTGAAGGATCCCATCAATTGTGGCTCAGCCTTCTTGCATGTGTTGTTTGTCATCAATACAAAGTTCCCCACTGTCAATGTTTCTGGTGATATAGTCTAATCAAATCTCTGCTTCATGTTTTCTGCACTTTGAGATACTTTGGCCTGTGCCTCTTGACATCTTTGTTTCAGCTGCTGGTGTCTACTTGACTGGCCTAGTTCATCTTCTAAGGTGTCTATAAGTTTTGGTTGAGTGAGATCTCCTGGAGTCTTTGGTTCACACCCATAAACTAAATAAGATAACATTGGTGTGATGGTGTTGCGTAATCTCACTCTGCATACAAAAAGTGCTTGGTGTTTTTACTCAACCCATCTACTGACAACTCCATTTGCTTACTTAGTCAGCATCTTTCCAAATAATCCATTTAACTGCTCAGTCACTCCATTAGTTCTAGAGTGATATGTCAGGGTTTTGAAGTGTTTGTTCTGCTAAATTTTCAGGTAAGCTTCTAATATCTTTGCAATAAAGTTTGCTCCTTCATTGGATAAAATATCTATAGGGTATCAAAGCTTCAGGAGGATCTCATGGCAGACAAAACTTGCAACTTCTAATTTATTGGCTACAGCAACTGCTTTAGCCACCAACCACTAGGTGGCATGGTCAATTGCTAATAAGATCAAATAGTTATATTTCTGGTGGTTTGCAGTTGTCCAATAAAGGTAATTTCCCATCTCTCTAATGGTCCTACTGGCACCAGGGGAAAGAGTTCAGTAATTCCTTGTGATTGGCCTTGCCTGATTTGGCAATAAGTGCATGCCGTTGCTAGATTCTCCACATCTTGTTTCATGCTGGGCCACCATGCTCTGGCTTTCATAAGTCCATATGATCCCTCAAATCCAAGATGTTGATATCTATTGTGTAGCTTATGTATTAAATCCAGGCAAGCAACATTAGGGCAATAGGCAACAGGGCTTCCATCAAAAAACTGGAAGAGTGTTTCTTCTTGCTCTACAAGTTTGCTGGCTACATCCTGGATTATCTGTTTGATCACTTAATCCACCTCACTAAGAATGGCTTGGTCCTCCAAGTTGATTGATACCAAGTTAGGCCAATCTGGCTCATGTACCAAGTTGAGTTTTGCAACTTATTATAGTCTTGACAAGGAATCAGCAACCATGTTGCTTTTCCCAGGGTGGTAGACATTCTACAAGTCAACTTGCTTAATGTGTTCACTTCATCCTATCTTTCTTCTGGATAGTACCTCCTGAGTAAATATACACCAGAGTGCAACATGATCAGTTATCACTGTTGTATGAATCTTGGAGATACTGGCAGTGATTGGGAGAACAAGCAGATTATATGGTTTTTACTTAAGGATATATTGAATGTAAAGTAATATTTATACTTTTACATGGTCTTAGCACTACAAACACATAGAACAGATTAAGTATGGTCCCAAGAATATGCATGCAAAGTTTGGCGCTATTTGAACAACTTTGAGAATTTGCATGTTCCAGGTACCTGGTATTTTGGTGAAAATATTTGAAGTAAATCCTGACAAGGATTTTGGTCAGTATCCCTAGGATTTGTAGACAATGATCTAAGTGACTAAGATAGGTGAATATTCAAGTGGAATTACAAATTTTACAACACTCCCATTGGCTACATATTCATGCTGACTAGTCCTCACTTTTACCAAAGGTATTTGAACTTGTCTCTGACCAATAGTTTGGTGTATATATCTGCAATCATTTCATCTGGAGGACAGTAAACTAAGCTTACTAATGTACTCTCTATATCTTCACATAGGAAATAATGTATAATATCTACGTGCTAAGTTTAGCATGAAAAGTTAGATTTCTACCTAATTGTATACATGCTTGATTATCTAGAAATGAAGTATTAGGCTTTCCTTAACATAGGCCAAAATTGGTAAAAAGCTTTCTTAACTATATTGCTTCTTTTGTAGCTTTACAGGAAGCCATATACTCTGTCTTTTTGGTGGAAAGTACTACAGTTGGTTGATTTCTTGATTTCCATGAATTTGCTACTTAACAGTAAAGAAAGCTGTATCCAGTGGTGGACCTTCTGTCCTCTAAACTTTGTCCCTATACAGCATCTAAGTATCCCCCAGGATCCTGTTTGGTATCCTTATGAGTGTATTGTACACATATATCAGCAGTTCCTTTTAAGTATCTAGAAATATGCTTAACTGCTGCAATATGACCAGATCCATAGTTTGGGTTGTGCTAGCTGACAACTGCCACTGGATATGAGATATATGGACAAGTTCCAAGTATAATACACATCAAGCTGCCAGCCATAGACTGATGAGAAATTTTGGGGTTTCAGATGGCACCAAGCTCTCATGATTTGTGGAGTTTTGATCAAGTCAAGGTTTGCCTCCATTAGAGTAACTGCCAGTTTACAGTCCTCCACTTGTTAGTTCTTTAGTATATCTTGAATATACATGAATTAGCTTAGGGTGATAGTGTGGGCACTTCTGTCTATGGAGAACCTTATACCTAAGTAGTAACTGAGCTCATCTAAACTGGACATCTTGAACTCTTTAGACAGGCAGGATTTAGTCTCCTCCAATGTTGCTAGATTTGTTATGAGCTATGGCTTGAATATTCAAGTTAGATCAGCTTTTTAGTCAAATCAATTAGTTATATATTTAGCTTATCATTATATCAGTATTATCTGTCAAAGCAGTAGCGTTAGTCAGCTAAGGAAACAGCAGATTCTTACAAGAGAGAAATAGATATATTAAGTAGGAACTTATTGGGTGATGATGATGCAATTAAATGAATTATCAGCCGTAGGCTACATTAATAAGTAAAACTAGTTAGCAATTGATCTGCCAAAAGGTATAAAAGGAGCTGTTGAAACCTCAATAAAAATCAGCTCAGGTTTTAGTAAATAAAATACTAGCTAAACTCCCTATTCTCTGCAATTCTTGTACCAAGACTTGTAATGAGTTATTGGTAGTTATAATAAGATTATCCTCATATAGCGCCTATAGAACTGGATTTGCTATATTTGGCTTATGGTATATACTATAGTCAGCATTACTTCTTTTAAAACTTGAATATTCCAAATAAGAAAATATCTTGCAATTCCATGCTCTCAGTGACTGTTTGACACCATGTAGAGAATTACTTAAGCTTGCAGACCAAGTTGGGGTTATCTTGATCAGCAAGCCCATCAGGCTGGTTCATTTACAGGTCCTCATCAAGTTCATCACTCAAAAAAGCACATTTTGCATCAATTCAATGTATAAAAACTTATATTTGGCTGCAATAGCAAAAAGCAATCTGATTGAATCAAACTTGACTACCAGTGCAAAGGTCTCAGTATAGTCAAGCCCATATGTTTGACAGTATCCTTTGATTGTACCATCAGCTTTGTATTTTGTCTTGAAGACCCATCTTCATCCAATTGATTCTTGGTTGATTGGTAATTTGACTAGGTCCCATTTATGATTTTCTATCAGGGCCTGATATTCCTCAGTCATTGCAGATCTCCAAAGCTTTGTCTGAAGGCTATTTAGGGCCTCCTTTACAGCCATGGGCTCATCAATTTATGCTGAATAGGTAAGGCCAAGTATGTACCCTCATTCATATAGCAATTGAGTTATTTCTTGTCCAGTTAGCTCTCTAGGCATTTGATACTGTAATGATCACTGCTGGGATTTTCCTGGACACCAATTGAGGTTGAACAATAGTTGTAGAGTCCTCTGAAGCGAAAGGATTCTCATTGTTTTGCTCTGATCCAATCCTTACTACTGTTAGACTTGAGACCAAGATTTCATTGTCATCTAATGTCAATTTTCATGAATATTTTGAACTTTGATCAGACAACATATCCATGGACTTGATTAGCTTTTTTGCTTTGTTACTGTAAAGCTTTTATGCTCTACTCTCTTGTACCAGCCAAAAATATGTGTTTCATAGTTTTTGGCCCATATTTTGACTTATATCTGGGCAATTTCTTGGCTTATGCTTTACACACACATATTCTTAGATGTTCTGCACCTGGCATGTGTCCATACCATGTTCCAAATGGAGTGGAATTTCAAAGTATTCTGTTATAACTCCTAACTTTAAAGAATACCGCAGTCTCAACTGATTCCACCCAAAAATTGTTGGTTATTTTTTGATCATAAATGCTAAATTGTACCATATTAATTATTGCCCAGCTTGCATGTTGTGCTGCTCCATTCTGCTGTATAGAGTATTGTACAACAGTCACTTGCTGTAACCTATAAGCTTTGCAGATGTGGATGAAGAGCATTAAAGTATATTTTCCGCCATTGTCAGGGCATTTTTCTTGAGTTTTTCACCAGTTTCTCTCTCCAACATTGCTTTAAACTTGCTGAGCCTAGACAGAGCTTCTTCTTTTCTCTCCATGAGGTAAACCCGCATATATATTGTACAATCAACAGTCAAAGTGACTAAATACTTCATCCTGCTTAAGAATAAATTCTACATTGCTTCACACATATCTGATTGAATTAGATCTAATATTTTCTTAGTAGTCATTAATCTTGAGCTCTTGACCAGTTGTCTGGCTTGTTTCCCATATATGCAGGCTTCATAGTGCCCCAAACTAGCTGGGGGATCAACATTGCCCCAGAAATTAGCTTAACTTTGAGCATTTTGCAAAAATAATCAACATTGATGTGCCCAAATCTACTGTGCTAAAGCATTGGCATCCCTTCACTTCAGTTAACTATATCAGCTCCCAGATGTGATGAAATATATGTTGATTTAGAGAGATTCTGATCTTTGATACCATAAGCAATATGGGCACCATTTTGATCAGCAATACTGCATCCAGAATTGTGAAAGCTGAAACTGCATCCTTCTGTAGTGGCCTTGCTTAACAAATAGTACCTTCTTGGCTATTAATGATGCATGGAGTACCTCTTTAAAGGTCTGTGTGTGGCTTCATTCACTGCTTCTAAGGTGTACTAGGATAGTTGCATTTCTCACTGCATCAAGCATTCAATTGCAACCCATAAAAACTTTCTTAATTGGAATTTCTTGGCATTGGACAAAAAGTTATTTGTTGTGTGCAAAGTGTTCAGATGCCCTGTTGCAACTTAAGAAGTGATATGGATATAAAAAACTGATCAAGATATAATGATACTAGTTAAACTGTTGCTTATTCTTAAAGAGGATCAGTTTTTATACCTTTGTAGAAGTAATATGGCTGTAACACTAAGTAAGGGCTTTGTTAATATTCAGGAGCACTCTGTGACAGTTTCAGGGTTAGTACATAATGTTTGGTAAAAGTGTTAATTTGATCTTCATTCTAGGGGAACAATCATAGGATGATAGATATGAAGAAATTGGCAAGGTTGGGACTGCAAATTAGTCTTACAGTGGCCAAGAATAGTCTGGGATTGTTAAGTGAATTTTTTGCTGCTGAATGATGCCAAATATTTCAGTAATTTCTTGGTCCCAATTCCTCCCTGAGACTCTCAAATTGTGGTCTGGCTAGTGGTTTTGTCAGCAAATCTGCCACTATTTTGTTAGTTGAACAGTAAACTTACTCTACTAAGTTATTTTCTGCAGCTTCCCTTACAAAGTGGTGTTGTATATCTATGTACTTAGTTCTGGCATGATTAGTAGAATTTCTAGCTAGAGAAATTCAACTTTGATTATCTTTGCTGATACATATTGGTCCATCTGAATGAAAGCTTGAGTCTATGAATAATTCCGTACCCATAAAGCCTCCTTAGTTGCTTGGCAGGCAGCCATATATTCAGCATCAGTTGTTGATAGGGCCACAGCTGGTTGTTTCTTGCAGTTCCAAATAATAGCTGCCTCAGTATAAAAGAATACAGACCCAGTGGCAGAGTTATGGTCAACCATATCTCTACCCCAATCTGAATCACTATACCCATCAAATTTTTGCCTCTTAGCTGCTCCAGAGTATTCCAGTACCATATTAGTGCTACCTTGTAGATTGCTGAGAATCCACTTAACTGCTGTAATTTGATTTAATCCATAATTCTGCATAAAT
Organism: Basidiobolus meristosporus CBS 931.73; assembly: GCA_002104905.1. NCBI lineage: Eukaryota > Fungi > Basidiobolomycota > Basidiobolomycetes > Basidiobolales > Basidiobolaceae > Basidiobolus > Basidiobolus meristosporus. Next base: position 45,703 of record MCFE01000234.1, on the reverse strand, counting down.
TACATAGCTATTCCAACTCCCATTGAAATAACAGTATGTGTAGAAACCATCAAGTAGATCAGGCCACCAACCACTGACTGATAGGGAAGGTTTTGGTCTATATTTGAGCCATTCTCACCTGAAACTGGCTGAGATTTGCTCAAATTGAAATTATTGTCCATAGGTACAGCAGCAGGCTTGCAACTTTCCATTTGGAAGCATCAAAGAGTGACCCTGTTGTACTTGGACTGGTTCAGCACAGTTTTCTGCGCAAGTATATCAAAATTCACTTCAATTCCAAGAAAACAGCTCAATTTCCAAGATCTTTCATCTCAGACTTGCTGAAGAGATCTGATTTCATCTGTTTAAGTGCCTCCTGGTCACTTGTGGCTACTATTAGGTCATCCACATACAGAACTAGGATGATCACACCCTTCTTGAGCAGTTTCACATTTAGACTGTGATCAGCAGTGCTATAAATAAACCCAATCTCCTTTAGATATGCGTCAATCTTGATGTACTATGCTCTAGGTGCCTGCTTAGGACCATACAGCAATTTCCTGTGTCTGGGGCCTGGTGGATTGGTAAAACCTTATGTTGCTCTATGTATATAGTTTCTTGCAAATCTCCCTTTAGATAGGCTGTTGCAGCATCCATTTGGTGTAGATCTAGACTATGCACAGCTGCCAGGGATAGAGTTAACCTAATGGAGTTACACTTGGCAACTGGAGCAAATGTTTCCTTAAAGTCTATTCCCAGGATCTGGGAATAACCTTTAGCCACCAATCTAGCCTTGTACTTATCATCAGTACTATTTGGGGTTATCTTGATTTTGTAGACACACCTACATCCCATTGGCTTTCTCCCATTTGGTAAATCTACAAGTTCCCAGGTTTTTGCCTTGATCAGTGATTGGCACTCCTCCAGCATGGCTTGTTGCTACAAAGTAGCATCTGAACTTTGCATTGGCTGTTCCAGATTCTGTTCCCCAATGTGCCTCAGCCTCCTATGTTATGCCTCCCAGTTAGTTTCAATAGTTTCCGCAATGTTGGCACACTCAGGTACAATAATATTGCATTGTAACTAGTATATATTGTGATCTCTAATTCCCAAGGCTTATTTTTGTCCATTTTAACTCAGTATTGAGCAGTTCAGCCTAGTAAAACAAATTTCAGTCCCTGAGCAGTTGCTTTACTGACTGAGAATAGGCTCTTAGCTATTCCAGGTATGTTGAGTACATCAGTCAGTTTTGCTGCTGAAGGATCTGAGAAATCACTTGTATTTAGTAGTAGAGACCCACCGGGGGTAGCATCCAGTGTAGAGTTGTCCCCCAGATAAGCCTTTCTAATGGGAATAGTCATTAGATTGCTGAACCACTCCTTTAAACCATAAACATGCTGTGATGCTCCAGAGCCAATGTACCATTTGTTACTTTGGTTACTTGCACTCTCTTGTATACTTACCAATAACTGTTCATCAGTAGGTGTATGATTTACCTGCTCCAGTTTCTGTTTTTTGTGTGCTTGTTTCTTGCATTCTCTTGCCCAGTGTCCTGGTTTTTTGCAATAGTTACAGCAACCAGGTCTTCTTTGGTTTTGTTGCTTTCCCTTCTTATCTGTGTCCCTTTCAAAGCTGAATAGAGCATTGTCTTCAGTTTTCTCTGCTGGATCATTACATTTGAGTTCTGCATGGAGAAGTTTTCCTTTGACAAAGTCTAAAGTCAAGTTTTTTCTCTGCTTTCAAAAGAAAGTATGAGTGGCTCATACTTGTCTGGTAGGCTGCAAAGCAGATAGAGTATCTTTTCTTCATCATCCACACCAGCATTAATGTTGTAAAGTTCTTCTACAAGTGGCTCTATTCTGGTAATGAGATGTAGCATGACATCATCTGACTTCTTCCTCATGTGGAAGAAATTTTGTTTTAAATGAAGCTTGATTGATACTAGCTTTGCTCTAAAGATCTTTTCTAAGGATTCCCATGCTGCCTTGGCTGTATGAAGCATGGATTTGTCCAATGAAGGAATCTTGCATATTGATACTGAAAGCATTGAAGGCCTTTCTCTCCTTCTCTTGAAACTTTTCTACTTCTTCTGCTGTTCATTTAGGCTCAACATCTTTTCCTGTCATTATACTTCAAGGCTTCTTTTCCTCAAATTAGATCTGCATCTGGATTTTCCAAAGTCTGTAGTTCTTCTCATCAAACCTCCCCCTGACAGGGAATATGTTTGTATTGTTCTGTTTGCTGGTTGAAGTCATCTGTAGAATAGGTTAAGGCAATTGGGGTGCATGACCTGTCGCAATTTGAAAGTTGTTTGGATATAAGGAACTTATCAAGATATAGTGATAATAGTTAAGCTGCTGCTTATTCTTAAAGAGGATCAGTATTTATACCTTTGTAGAAGTAATACGGCTGCCACACTAAGTAAGGAGGGATTCTAAACATTCAGGAGCTTTGTGTAATAGTTACAGGGTCAGTACATAATGTTTGGTAAAAAGTGTTAATTTGATCTTCACCCTAGGGGAATAATCATAGGATGATAGATGTGAAGAAACTGGTGAAGTTGGGGCTGCAAATTTGTCCTGCAGTGACCAAGACTAGTCTGGAATTGCTAAGTAAATTTAAGCTGCTGAATGATAGCAAATAGTCCTATATTTGAACATGCTCTAGAGTCAATGCACTACATCTGAGAATCCTTGTTTGTGGTCATAATTAGCGCATATACAAGTAGCCTAGCTTCAACTTTTTCAGCATTTCCATATTCAGGCTTCTTATGCTGATTATCTCTTGGTCTGAGACACTGGTCTGATGTGTGTTCTTTCCTTTTGCAGTTGTTGCAAAACAGGTTGATGTTGCCTCTGTATGGTCTTTGGTACCTCCTTTGTTGGCTATCATTGCTTATTCAAGAAAATCTTCTTCCTTCTCATTGGTGCTTGATTTTCTTGATTCTTCATCCAGGAGCTTTCCATATACATAATTTAAGGTCAAATCTTCAGTTCTGGACTCTAGGACTGTTACAAGGCCTTGAAACTTCACTATCAGGCTATTCAGAATGGTACTATCAAATTATCACTGGTAGCGTATATGCCTGCAGATTCCAGCTCATCCACCAGCCAGGTAATTCTGTTAATTAAATTTTTTGTGATTTGGAGAACAAGTACATTATGTGGACTTCACTTAGCAATTTATTGAATGTGAGAGTACTATTTATCCCTTTACATGGTCTTGGCATTATAAACATATAGAATAGGTTAAAAGGTCCTATTAACATGTCTGGAAAGCTTGGGGCAACTTGGACAACTTGGAGAAAATTTATATTCTGGGTACCTGATACCTTGGACAAAATATTTAAGTAAATCCTGACAAGAAATTTGGTCAGCACTCCCTAGTATTTGAAGGCAGTGATCTAAGTGACTAAGTTGTGTGAATATTCAGGTGGAATTACAAACTTTTGCAACACTCATAGTGCACTTGGCTCCTTTAATTTAGCATCTCCAGGTCTTCAAGCAGTGTATTATGGCAAGCATCTCCTTCTCATGCTTTGGATAGTTTCATTTTGCGGAGTTAAGCCTCTTGGACTCAAAAGCAACTGGGTAGTCCTTTCTTTCATATACTTAGCCCAATACTTGAGCAATAGCATAGTCTGAAGCATCTGTGGACAGAGTAAACTCTTTAATGAAGTCTGGGATTCATAGGCTTGGCAGTTTAGTAAGTTCATTCTTGAGTGTCTGAAAGGCAGTCTCACAGGCTATGTCCTGCTTCATGGTGTTGCCTTTCTTGAGAATATCAGTTAAAGGGGCTCCAATACTTGCAAAGGACTTGACAAATCTTCAACAATAGACAATCATTTCAAGGAATGATATGAGTTCTGAAGTACTATGAGGCTGCTTCAGATTCTTGATGACTTCAGCCTTCTTGGGGTCTAAGGTCACTCCGGTGCTAGTCACTATGTGTCCCAGGCATGCAACATGTTCTTTCAAGAGTTCACACTTTGCTAGCTTGCCATACAGCCTGTTCTCTCCTAGCCTCTTCAAGACCTTTTTGATATGCACCAAATGTTTCTCTTCTGTCCTATATATATCAATATCTTGTCTTGTAGATTACCACACACTTGTCTAAGTACTCCTGGAAGACTGTATGCATCAAGGTCATGAGTATTGCAGGGGCACTGGTAAAGCCAAAACTCATGCCAGAGTACTTGTAGTGTCCATATCTGGTCCTCAATGCTATCTTAGGGATGTCTTGCAGTTTTGCCCTAATCTGGCTGTAATCTGACATGAAGCCAATCTTGCTGAGTATTGTGGCACCATCAAGTTGGTTGAAAAGCTCTTCAATTCAAGGTATGGGGTATTGATTCTTCATGGTAACTGAGCTGAGGGATCTCAGGTCAGTGCACATCCTAAGTGCTCCATCCTTCTTTTTCACAAAAAGTACTGGTGTCCCCTAAGGTGGCTTGCTAGGTCTGATATTTCCTTGCTTCAATAACTGATTTATATATCACTTCATCTCTTCCAGCTTCAATGGATTTACTCTGTAAAGTGCCTTACTCACTGGAGGACTATCTCCTGTGTCAATGTCATTAAGCACATCTCTGACTGGTGGTAGGTTTACCAGCTCATCTGGCAGCACATCTGAATATTCTTTCAAAGAGTCTAGACCTTCTGGGGTGTTAGAGTGGAGGAAAACTCCTGTTGTTACAGGTCTTGGTATAAAAGTTGTGAAGAAACAGGGAGTTTAGCTAGTGTTGTGTTCACTAAAACTTGAATTGACTTTTAATGAGGTTCTAGCAGCACCTTATATACATCTTGCCAGATCAATTACTGACTAATTGTGCTTCCTAATGTAGGCTGTGGCTGATGACTTATTTGATTGCATCATCATCACCCAACAAGATCCCACTTGATATATATATATCTGTCAGATAAATATCTGCTGATTCATTTGCTGACTCATGCTACTGATTTGATTGATAACACTGATATACTGATAGGCTAAAGATATAACTAATTGATTTGACTAAAAGCTGATCTAACCTAAATAATCAAGCAGTAGATCATGACATTCTCCCCTACTAAAATTGAGAGGGTTCTCCTGAATCTCTTTTCTTATGATACCAATATCTAGATGGTTCAGTATTGTTGTTAAGTCTTGCAAGCTTGAGTCTGTGTCTATGAGCTAAATCTTCCCAGATATTCCCTTGTTTGTCCACTGGTTGGTAAGTTACCAATGGACATTCTGTGATGATCTCAAAAGGTCCTGTCCATTGTGGCTCAAACTTCTTTCAAGTGTTGTTTCTCATAGGATGGCATTTGTTGGGTGGTGTTGTGTACTCTAACTCTGCATGCAAAGAGTGCCTGGTCCATATACTCATCCCATCTACTGACAGCTCCATATGTATACTTAGTTAGCATTTTTCTAAATAATCCATTAAACTGCCCTGTGATTCCATTGGTTCTAGGTTGATATGCCAGGGTTTAAAAGTGTTCAATGTGCTGCATTTCCAGGCAAGTTTCCAATGTCTTTGCCATAAAGTTTTCTCATCTATCAGATAGAATCTCAACAGGGCATCAAACTTCATGAGGATCTCATGGTGGATAAAACTTGCAACTTCTTGTTCACTGGTTGCAGGTACTGCTTTAGCCACTGGCCATTTGGTGGCATTGTCAATTCCTACTAGGATCCAATGGTTGCATTTCCTGATAGTTTTCAGTGGTCCAATAAAGTCAATTCCCCATCTTTCAAGTAGTTTCACAGGCTGCAGGGTAAAGATTTCAGCAATTCTCTGTTATTGGCCTTGGTTGAGGCCATTTGGGCTCCCAACCTTTTCCCTGCTTGATAATACTTTTTACTACTTTATCATCAAACAATATTCTCAACTTACAATCTTTATCACTTGATGATAACTGCAAAACTCTCTCTCCCTAACCACATGTTTCATCCATTAAAGACTATTTTAAACCATATATGATACGTGACAGTTTATTTATCAATCTAAACTTAATTGCTACAAAACTTTTAAATGTTTTTAGGTTTGATATTCAAGTTCTAACGGACCCTATGAGCCCCCCTGTAGCTGAACATGCATCAACAATTCTAGAAATCCAAGAAACATGCAAGAAAGAACTATCCTTAGCACTTGAGGGTTGAAAGAAGTTAGCAGACAACAAACAGCAGCCTAGCCCAAAGCTTAATGAAGGAGATTATGTATGGCTCTTGCAAAGAAACATTGCTACCAGCTGCTGTGATGGTCTATAAGTCCAAGGGAGAGATATGTCCAAAACTTCTGAATTATTTGGTGTGTGGGATGTTCACTGGGTGCAAAAACCTCTGGCAAAAGCTTGCTAGGAATACTTGGGTTCTGTCTCTAATCTAATGTGATGGGGAATAAAGCCACAAGCTTGTCAAGGGAAAACTATTGAGCTACAATCCCCAACTTAGTTGGTGTCTTAACAAAAGTATGTGCTGGGCTCAGCATCCTTTGAGATGACAATGTACTAAAGCTTCCAAAGTCAAAACAACTGTAAAATCCACCAGCAGGGACTTGATAAGAATGCAGCTGTAGTCAATAGTTACAACAACAGAAAAGTATCTTTGCCTGTACATGAACAAACTTGGGAAAGAATCAAATATAATAAAAGATATCTACTCTGAGTATTTCTCATAAGTATTGCCTCCAAGGTCAGTTGGCTGTCAGCACAGTTTCCTGGGATTGTTCTGTGGTCTGGGGTTGGAAGTCCAGGTAGCAGCAGGTAGCAGTGATCACACTAATCTACAATTTGGTATATTGATAAAAGGGATTATGATTTATTGTTGAGGGATTGCCTCCCTTATATACTTTTCTCACTGGCTAAGGGATTACTAACCATGGTGTACCAGAAGGTTCTGGAGATCAACAGAAATCTTAATAATATCAGAATGAGCTAAGAGTATTCTAAGTAGGTGCTGGAAGGTTCTAAGAGGCACAGCACATCCAACCAATCAGGAATCAGTACTCTGAAACTTATGTAACATAGGGATACCATATATGGTATGGAAATGGTAGGGATGGTGACATGGGTTGATCATGTGTCACAGGTAGTGGTGCAGGTACTTGCCTAACATAGAAGCACTTACAGCTAGTAATCTTACATAAAGTGAGGGATAACTTATGCAATATGGTAAGCAGGTGTAATAGTCAGCCAGTATATGGGATAGTACTGATCAGACAAGACAAATGGGATAAACTAAATAAATGTAGTAGAGATATAGGGTAGTAGAAAATATGGGAATGAGTGATCCTGCTACACCACCCTTGTGACAAATTAGGCTTCAAGAAACTATGGCCATTTAAGAACAAGAAGAAACTTAGTCCAAGTGTATACTAACTACAGTTGCCACCAAGTATGAAAATCTATGACAAAATCCATGTATCCCTACTAGAATCATTCCATGAAAGTACTCTACCCAACTGGCACTCAGCAAATCCCCCAGCCATCCAAGTATACAAACGCCAAGAGTTTGAAGTTCAGCAAGTGTTGGATTCAATGCCAAGATCTAGTTGCACTATTTCACCAGACATACCCCTACAAGCCAAAGCCACAATCCTCAATATTGATAAGCTCTCCTAACTTGGTGTTAGAGCTATATCATATCCACAAAGACATGAGTAAAGAAATGGTTACAACATAGGGAAGAAGCCTAAAAACTGTTGTAAAAATTCGTATTTTCCACCTAAATATTCATCTAACTTAGTCACTTAGATCATCACCTTCAAATCCTAGAGAATACTGACCAAATTCCTTGTTGGGATTTACTTAGAATATTTTCACCAAAATACCAGGTACCCAGAACATGAAAATTCTCAAAGTTGTCCAAACAGCCCCAAACTTTGCACACATGTTCTTGGGACCTTCCTTAACCTATTCTACGTGTTTGCAATGCCAAGACCACGTAAAAGTATAAATACTACTTTTACATTCAATAAATCATTAAGTGAAAAACACATAATCTACTTGTTCTCCAAATCACTTCCAATATCTCCAAGACTCTTACAACAAAAACAATATGTTTAAATGCATTGCAAAATTTGTAACACCTGCAACAAAACTTGATAGTATCAATGCTGGCTTAAATGATGAAGAAAAGATATTTTGTCTACCTTGCAGCCCACCAGGTAGGTAAGAATAGTCCAAATGTTCACTGAGTGCCCAGAAGATAATTATACCATAAACTATGTAAAAAGTATTATTCTTCCAAAAGAACTTGGATGTAACATTCAAGCAAGCTCAGATTGGAGTAATAAGCAACAATCACTCTATGTTAGCTCTGGAACTTTTGTAGCATGCTTCTGATTATTGCCAGATTTTGTAGCTTAGTGCAGCAGTTGTGCTACATCTACAAGGCTATAAATACTCAGCATCTTGGCAATCACAAAACAGCTCAGTAATATCATTATATCTCAAGCAGTTTCTTATAGCCCAACCCTTCCTAAATTGCAACACCAAAATGAAGTTGATGATTGATACAACAGTGGCAGAGACCTATGAGCTCAGTGTTACAAGTGCTACTTAATAACTCAAACCCCTTACTTGTTTCTTGCATCCAAGCAATACATATATGACCCTGGTACCTTAAGTAAACTCCGGATAGAAATTGCTTCCAATTGATACTTTAATAAATACAAATAGAGTTTTTCCAGATTTTGCATATATAAAGCCATGTATGCATATGAATGATGACTGGAGCTCTTGAACACCTTTGGGTAGTTGAACCTCTGTAATATCCTTCCAATTCTGTGCTATTTCTGGCATCTCAAATGGCTAATTTAGCCTGAGGAACCACATGTACAACTTGCTCATTGGTATTGAGATACTGTTGATCAGCAAATGTCATGCTCATAGTGGAAAGCTTTTGATTTTATATGTTCCTACTATATTTGGTATAGCTAATAATACAGTATCTTCTTACTCTGGTCTATATCTTATAGCTTACCAGCTTTGCAGCATTTGCATTCATTCTTTTGTGTGTATTCTAAATGAGAAGTGAGAATATTTGGTGTTGTGTTTATATATTGACAATGTGCTTAGTTGATGCTGTAGATCCCCTGCACCTTCCACAATTCACAGTAAAACTGTCTATTCTATGCAGTAAAACAAGCCATTGTACTTATGGCTGAAGTCTCTCCAGTGCAGCTCACAATATGCAACTTGGCATGATGGCCATTTATTGTCATACCACTGAATAGCCTTGGCATGCATATAGCAATGGATAGGGCTAGCTTTCCAGGTATCATGTAGATTTAGGCCCAGATATCTGTAAGACCACCATAAGATTTTTACTCTGATGCTGTACAATTTACAGCAGATTCCAGCTGATGACAGTCAGTGGCCAGCAGTATTTTCAAGTGCAGTACTTGTTTTATAACAATTCTACAGATGTCAAGACAAACCCATGGTCATATGCACCCTCAGAGTAGTCCTTGCTACCTGGCTGTTTGTAACACTTGCCATTGAATATCTTCAAAATATTTGCAGGCAATTTACACTGAGTGTAATTATTTAGAGCTGTAGAATATTGGACTATATAGTATCACTCAGCAGCTAAAAAACTACTTCATAGTTCTCAGCTAGTCATTATCACTTTAGGGCTCATTAAGGGCCCTAACTGTGCCACTTACTTTCAGATCTATAAATATATAATCTTCCCCTATAATCAAGTACTAATTAGCACTTTTACCAAGTATTGTGCATTAACCCTGATACTATTGCAGAATGCTTCTGAGTCTTGAGAGACATCTCTAACTTAGTGCTTGTGTAATGAAGTACCTATACAATGATACATAACTTAACCTCTTCATGAGTTAACATCATTTCAAGTATTATCATTATTTCTTGATAAGTTCCATTGATCCAAAACAAGGCTTGAATTGCAACATACTATGAACACCAGTTGCCTTGATCTGTTCTAAGAAAGACTTCTATTAGCAAACAGAAGCCACAAGCATTTTACCTGTGAAGGAGAGGTTTGCCGGGAAGATTTATAGACTCAGAGAATCAAAATACATATTAACTTGAGGGAAGAAAGCTTTGGAATAATTCAGCAGGAAAAGAAGTTGAGCTCATAGAGACAGCAAAAGATGCTGAGAAGTTTGCAAAGAAGTAGAGAAGAACCTAAGATGACATATGTATAAATATGGAGGATTTCTTCATTAGACAAATTTATGCTTCTAATACTACCAAAGCAGCATGGGAATTCTTAGAGAAAATCTTTAGAGCAAAGTCAGCATCATGCAAGTTTTATTCAGATGGCAGAGGATGGCATGCTACATCTCACTACCAAAATGGGGACACTTGTAGAGGTATGCCATAGTATTAATGCTGGTGTAGATGCTGAAGAAAAGTCACTCTGCCTATTTTTCCACTTTCTGGACCAGTATGCACTATTCATACTTTCTCTTGAAGACACTGAGAACAATCTGAATATAGATGTGTGTCAAAGGAAGGCCTCTTCATGAGGAACTCAGATGTAATGACTAAGTAGAGAAAATCAAAGATAATGCCTCATTGAGCTCATAAAGGCATACAGAAAAGAAGGGAAAGCAACAAAACTAAAGTAAACCTGGTTGCTGCAGATTCTGTAAGAAGTCATGCCACCAGGCACAAGAATGACAGAGGTAACAAGTGGACAAAAACATAAACTAGAACATGCAAATCATAAACTACTGAAGAGCACTTAAATGTTATAGCAAAAGTGAGTTCAACTAAATATAGCAATGAGTGGTGTATTGGCTCTGCAGTATTGCAGCATATTAATGTTATAAGGGCAAGGCTCAGGAACTTAAGGACTTTTGTTGAATGGAAGGCTTATCTGGAAGATAACTATGGACTGGAAGCTACCATTAGTGGCTGTATATAGATAAATATGAGCAATAATACAGGTGATAAGGCAGTAAAACTGGCCTACACACTTCCTTTGCATGGAATGGCTTAGAACCTACTCTCAGCAAGTAAGGCATTAACTCAGGGACTGCAACTTGTGAATACTAAGCTCTAATGCTCAATTTGGAGTGAAAATTGTCAACCATTAGCCTTGGGAATCAGAGATCATAATGTATATAGACTATGATGCCAGAATATTGTACCTGGGTATATTAACACTGCAGAGACTCTTGAGACTGACTGGGAAATAATGCATGGGAGGCCTGCACACATTGGGGAACAGCAGGTGACCCCATTAGTGAAAAAAACTGGTTTTGAGCCAATGTTTTTCCCCAACAGTAGTGGATTCCTGACATGTTGGACACCTTGCAATGGTGTCATTTTCTTATGTTTAACACCATGCAACTGTTAACAGATGCTGGTATTGGGACAGCCTCTGGGCCATATGTTGCTAGTTGCATGATGGTTATCTATTTGTACCATTTACCTGGTAAGTTGTATTGCAGGATGATTTTGGCAAGAAGTAGTAGTAAGTCCTCAAAGCCCCTATTACTGATATTAGTGGAAACATGCCACTTCTCTAGCCACAACACTACATCATTCAGCAGTAGATGGATTACTGGGCTCACTTGATTCCATTAAGTATTCTTGGCATTTTCTTCCATAGGTGTTGAGTCATTGCATATTAGGATTTTGCCAGTCACATGCAGGGACTGTTGTTGGGGAAGATAGGCTCAAGATCCATCTGTCAGCCTGCTTCTTTAGAGCACCCACTCTGCATGACATACTCAGAAGGCTGAGGTGAGCCTAAAGGCTTCATCAACTCACCTGATTCAGTTTGTGCAATGTGACAAGTACAGCCAGATGCCATTATAGAAGTATCAAGTGGTCAGCAAGATATTATTGGCTTAGTTGTGACTGGTGAATAGTCAAATATGACTTGTGTGGCAAAACGCTGACTGTAATCATTGTAATACTTCCTATGCTGTGTGTGTGCTTCATGGCTGAGAGGCTTACTACACTAGCTACCTGGTCTTTTTTCTCTTCTCTTACAGCATTGAATCAAAGTAGTCTTGTCCATGGGGCAAACAGATTGCAACTCAACAAAGTTACACTGCTATATCACTTTTTTGTCAATGCTCATGTGGATTCAAGACAGTCTTGTATTTGAGACCTTAGACTTGTTCCATTGGAAAGTGTCAGATTGAGCCATGATTGCCAAATAGTGCCATTGTGTGCCAGAGAGGCAAAGTACACCTAAGCTTGGCCACAAAGTATGACACATAGCTCTTCATCTTCATGCAAAGCAGCCTTGTGTTTTGCCCTACATTATGGAGAAAATCCATTTTTTGAACTTTCTTTTTGGATCAATGTTGTGCAGGATGAGTAAGAGCACAGAAGGACTGAAAACTTGCATCTGGTACTCAATACCCATGGCACTCTGAATCTAGATCCTGTGGCCGGTATCATGTCACAAAAGTGCATGGCACTATCTTGGTCCACAGGTACTATCTGTCATTGTAAGTGCTTAGTATATGTTTTATTCCAGGGCTAATATTTAAATATAGTGCCAGATGATACCTGAGGACCAGGAGAGTGCCATGCACTTTTGTGACATGATACCGGCCACAGGGGCAAGACTCAGAGTGCCATGGGTGTTGAGTACCAGATGCATGTCTTCAGTCCTTCTGTGCTCTTACTCATCCTGCACAACATTGATCCAAGAAAAAGTTCAAAAAATGGATTTTCTCCAGTATGGTGGGTGAAACACAGGGCTGCTATGCATCAAGATGAAGGGCAATGTTTCACACTCTGTGGCCAAGTATAGGCGCACTTGGCCTCTCTGGCACACTATGGCAACATGTGGCACTTATGGCTCAATGTGCCACTATCCAACAGTACTAGTCTATTGCACCTACATTTATTTAAGACTCAGTTATGACCTGCCATTGTAAGCATTATAAGTAAAGTTGTGGTACCACATATACACAAATATGTAACACCATTTCCCCTTTGGTTTGACTCACTGCCTTATATATGCTGCCAAAAAATAAAGCAAAGTTATCTGGTTCCCAACCAAACCCCACTGCTGACAGCAGCAGAAGAATTGTTGGATAACAGCTTGCTTTGATGTTCAGTACAACAAGCAGGGCTACAGCAAAAAAAGGCACTGTGTACAGTGTGCCCACTGAAGGGAATAATGCAGTGTAGTGGGGTACAGTGACACCCACTGACAGATGTGCTCATTCCCATATTTTCTACTTCCCTATATCTCTACTACACCTATTTTAGTTTTATCCCATTTGTCTTACCTGAGCAGTACTATCCCATTAGCCAATTGACTACCACACCTGCTTACCTTATTGCATAAGTTATCCCTCACATTATGTAAGATTACTAGCTGCAGGTGCTTCTATATTAGGTAGGTGCCCATGCCAGTACCTGTAACACATGATTAACCCATGTCACTGTCCCTACCATTTCCATACCACATATAATATCCCAATGTTACACAGGTTTCAGAGTGCTGATTCCTGATTGGTTGTATGTGCTGTGCCTCTTAGAACCTTCCAGCACCTACTAAGAGTACTCTTAGGTCATTTTGATATCATTAAGATTTCTATTGATATCCAGAACCTTCTGGTACACCATGGTTAGTAATCCCTTAGCCAGTGAGAAAAGTATATAAGGGAGGCAATCCCTCAACAATAAATCATCATCCCTTTTATCAATATACCAACTTGTTGATTAGTGTGATCACTGCTACCTGCTACTACCAGGACTTCCAACCCCAGACCATAGGATAATGCCAGGAAACTGTGCTGACAGCCAAGTGACCTTGGAGTCACTACTGGTGAGGAATACTCCGAGTAGATATCTTTTATCATATTTGATTCTTTCCCAAGTTTGTTCATGTACAGGCAAAGATACTTTTCTGTTGTTGTAACTATTGACTACAGCTGCATTCTTATCAAGTCCCTGCTGGTGGATTTTACAGTTGTTTTGACTTTGGAAGCTTTAGTGCATTGTGATCTCAAAGGATGCTGAGCCCAGCACATGCTTTTGTTAAGACACCAACTAAGTTGGGGATTGTAGCTCAATAGTTTTCCCTTGACAAGCTTGTGGCTTTATTCCCCATCACATTAGATTAGAGACAGAACCCAAGTATTCCTAGCAAGCTTTTGCCAGAGGTTATTGCACCCAAAGAACACCCCACACACAAAATACTTCAGAAGTGTTGGACATATTTTTCCCTTGACTTATACACCACCTCAGTGGACTCCTCAGGCTCTCAGTCAAGTAGGCAATTGGGAATCTCTGAGGAGCTGCAAGCTGACCATATTGGTGAGGCACATGAGAAAGTAGCAAAAGCAGTACCTTCAGTTAAAGACCAGCAATTTGCCATAATAACATCATCACTACCCATATTAGCAAGTATGTTGTCAACTCATACCAAAGCATTAATGAGGCAATTAGGTGAAGTGGCTGATAGTATAGATGCAATGGCGCCAAGAAATCAGGAAAAAGTCCAGAATCAGGACAAGCGGATAAAAGGTGTTGAGTAATCAATATCCCAGGTAGAAAGAGTAGTATCTTTGCTGCAAAGGAACCCAAGAAGCTCAATATCATAGCCAAGAATTGAGCCATTCCCCAATGTAACAGTATTTGAAGCATAACAACAGTGCCCAAAGATAAAGCCCACAGAAAAACCCATCACAGCATGGGAGGGAGACAATATGGAGTACATTCCAAAGCCAAAGATAAAAAGATATTGAAGATCTATGAAGCCATGGAGTGAAATGATGAAGAGTGGGCTAACACTTAAGAGGTTGTACTAATAGAAGTACTTATAGCTAGTAATCTTACATAAAGTGAGGGATAACTTTGAAATAAGGTAAGCAGGTGTGATAGTCAGCCAGCATATGGGATAGTACTGATCAAGTAAGACAAATGGGATAAAACTAAAATCAGGTCAGTAGAGAAATAGGGAAGAAAAAATATAGGAATGAGCACATCAGTCAGTGGGTGTCACTGCAACCCCACTACAACAGGTACTGACGTGGGCACTTGCCTAATATAGAAGCACCTACAGCTAGTAATCTTACATAATGTGAGGGATTACTAATGCAATAAGGTAAGCAGGTGTGGTAGTCAACTGGCTTATGGGATAGTACTGATCAGGTAAGACAAATGGGATAAAACTAATAAACATGTAGTAGAGAAATAGGGGAGTAGAAAATATGGGAATGAGCACATCTGTCAGTGGGTGTCACTGTGGCCCCACTACATTGTAGCAGGATTGAGGGCATGCATTTAGTATTCAATACCTATAGCGCTCCAAATCTAGCTCCAGAGGCTTGTTATGTGTCACAAAAATGCATGGCCGTATCTTGACCCACCAGTACTATCTGGCACTACACTTAATTATTGTCTCAAAAATCAAACTATACAAAGTACTTATAGTGCCAGATAGTAGCAGTGAACCCACAGAGTGCCATGCATTTTGGTCACATGTTACATACCACTGGAGATAGAAACAGAGTGCTACGCATATTCTGTACCAAATGTATGCCTTTAATCCTTCTATGATTAAACATATCATGCACAATATTGATCCCAGAAAAAAGACAAAAATGAATCCTCTCCCACCCAGTGGATGAAATATTGGAGCCACTTCACATGAAATGTTGAATTATGTCTCACACTTGGTAGACAAGTACAGGTCTGGTATGCTGCTCTGACATGCTGAGGTCCTTATTGGCAGTTAAGGCTCAATGTGGCACAGTACAGCAGAATAAGTCTTGTATACCAAGTCTGCAGAACCTTATTTTGGGTTATCATCAGTGCAAATATGCAAAGTATATATTCTATAATATTGGTTTGCTAGATCTGCTCTAATAAATTATGTGCTCATTAGGACCATTGGAATGCCATGCAATTCCCATCAAAAGACTGCTTAAGCACTGTCAAGTTTCTTACTTTATTTGGCAGTAAAATCAGCAAAACACCATTACAATCCCATTGTAATATTGTGTGGAAGATCAATATTCCAAGCTGCTGGCATTCTGATGGTCTCATTGCCAGATCCTGATGGCTGATCCAGATTGGATCCACTGGTGGGACCAAGCAATTTTTTTTGTAGGGAACTTTATCAAAGTATGCTGGTTTATGCTTGTTCACAAGCCAGTTTCCACACCATTCAATATGGATATCACACAAGCAAATCCAGAGCACACCTACAATGAGGACTAGAATCCAGCAGGGAGAAAGAATATATTGGTTAAAAACCAAGAAGTTCTTGGCGGATTTTCAGGAGGTATTCATGGTAAAAGTGGTGGCAACCAAGCATATATTTGCAAGGTGTATATGTTACCAGCAATATAGGGTATATGGTAATTTTGCCAGTTTCACACTAAAAAGCCTTAAAGTTAAGGTGATAGAAGTGTGTTAATTGCAGCCAGTGTAATCATATATGGAGGTAAGTAAGAAGGAGGCCATAGTTCTTTTTGATTTTAGCTCTATGTGTAGTACCCAAGGTAGTAGTGGGTAGGCAAATAAAGAGTGGTGATTCTACAGTGGAATATCTGAAAAGTGCAAGGGAGGTAAAAAAAGAAATTTCCATTTGGTAAATTGGTACAGTAGCATTATACAGAGCTAGCTGTAGGCCATTGTACTGCCATTATAATGCCAGCAAAGTTTTGCAATGAAGCTGTCAGAACACCATCAGCTTTCTTGTCATATAAGGTAATTGGATATTTGGGTTGGTTAGGTCTACTCAAACAAATGTAGAGTGCATTGAGACTGTTAGAATGCCATGCAATTCTTGTTAAAAGACTACTTAAGCACCAATATGTTTTTTACTTTATTTGGTAGTAAAATCAGCAAAATGCCATCACAATCTTGTCATAAGATTGTGTGGAGGGCCAATAATTCCAAGCTGCTAGCATTATGCTGGACTCATTGCAGGATCCAGATGGCTGATCTGGATTGAATCTGCCCACAGGACCAAATTGTTCTTCATAGGAATGTGGATTTTCAATTAATGACTTATTGAATGTAAAAGTATTATTTATACTTTGACATGGTTTTGGCATAACAAACATGTCAAATAGCTTTAGAAAGGTCCCAAGAGCATATGTGCAAGGTCAGGAGCTGTTTAGACAGCTTTGAGAATATTCATGTTATGGGTACCTGATAATTCAATGGAAATATTCCAGGTAAGTTCCACAATGTATTTCAGTCAGTATTCTCTAGAATTCTTGGGTAATGATCTAAGTGACTAAGCTGGGCAACTATTTAGGTGGAATCACAAACTTCTATAACAGATTCCACATTGGAATATATGAATAGGGTAAGGGGAGTTAGAAAAAGGAAATACTGTTTGGTAAATTGGTGTGGTAGCATTACACAGAACTAGCTGTAGGTTGCCATACTGCTAATATAATACCAGCAGGAATATGCAAAGAGGCTGTCAGAGCACCATCATGTTTTTTACCATATGAGGCAATTGGATTTATTGGTTGGTTAGGTCTGCTCAAATAAACATAGAACTTACTCAGATGGACAAAATGACATGCAATTCTTGCAAAAAGACTGTTGAAACACTATCAAGATTTTGACTTTATTTGGCAGTAAAGCCAGCAAAATGCCATCATAATACAGCCATAAGATTGTGTAGAGTGCCAATGATTCTAAGTTGCAGGCACTATCAAGACCTCAGTGCAGGATCCTAATGGCTGATCCAGATTGGATCTACCCATGTGACAAAATTACTTTTCATAGGGATAGGACAGTTTTTGATCATGGATGACAGATTCTGCCATGTTCATTATTGCTTGGTTTATGCTTTCTGACACTCCATATTGCTGTGGGGAGTATGGTGCAGTTGTCTTTTGCTTCATCCCACAAATTTTGTAGAAGTGGATGAAAAGTTCTGAGATATGCACCAATCCCTATGCAAAACTCAAACTTGGAATCCATCTGATTATCAGCTGGTATTTAGCTGGTATTCTTATGGTATTTTGCTGATATTCTGCAGGTGTCTTGGGTTCAAAATTTCAAATGCAATTTTTGATGAAAGTAATAGGCAGCTGTTTAACAAACTTGGTATGGATGCTAGTTGGCCTAGTCTCCTCCTGGAGAATCTGTTTGCATGCCTGCCCATTAGCTTAGAACAAAGGTGTTGAGAGTTGTCAATTTTGAGAAACTTGAAATTCAGCTGATGTTGTGATAGTATTTTGCTGGCCTTTTCTTAATTTTTCTTAGGGAAAGTAAGAGCATATATTTATGATTTCTTAATTAGCTTCTCTCTCCATTGTGGCATTATACTCCCTGGTCTTAAATAGATATTCTACTTTCTTTACATGAAGTTAACCTACACATATCTTGTAGTGTCACCAACACATGTTACCAATTAGCTCATTTTACCCAAGGATATATCTTGCTTATGCTTACCCAGATTCAAGCAGATTAGATCTAATTTTTTCTTGATTTTGATAGACCTTAAGCTCTTAAACAGTTGTCTAGCTGATTTCCCATATATGCAGACTTTGCAGTGCTCCAAATTGAAAGGGGGATTGACTGTTACTCTGGAAATTTGCTGGTTTCTGATCATTCTGTTCAATTAATCAAAATTTCAGGCATCCAAATCTCCTGTGCCAAACCTTTGGTGTTTCTTAGCTTAAGTCATTTATATGGGCTTCCAGATATGATGGTATATAAGTTAGTTTGTATAGATTCTGATATCTGATATCCAAAGCAATATGGGCACCATTTTTATCAGTGATCCTGGGTCCAGAATTGTCAAAGCTGAAACTGAGTCCTTCTGCTGTGACCTTGCTTACAGACAGTAGGTTCTTGGCTATTTCTGGTACATGGAGTACTTCTTTGAAGGTTCAGTTTATGGCTTACTTCACTACTTGGGAGGTTTACTTGGATATTTCCCTCTGCAACTGTAACATGTGTATTATTGTCACCCATGAAATCCTTCTTGATCAGAAATTCTTGATAATGGGAAAAAAGTTCCTTTTGGTGTGTAGAATGTTGTGATCCTCCACAGTCTGCACACCTCATTGGAGAACCCTTGTATATAGTCATGTATTTTCCAAAAGGCCTGGGGATATTGAAATTAAGTGGGACAACAAGTAGGTTATGAGATTTTCATGCAATGGCATATTGAAGGTAAAGGTAATATGTATACTTTTACATGGTCATGGCACAACAAGCACATAGAGAATGCTTAGAAAGGTCCAATGAATATGTGTGCAAAGCTTGACCAGTTTGGACAACTTTCAGTGGTATCATGTTCTAGTGACCTAATCATTTTGGTGAAAATATTCTATAATATTCCAACAAGGAATTTAGTCAGTGTTTTGTAAGAATTGTAAGTAATGGTCTAAGTGAATAATTATATAAGTATCTAGATAGAGTTACAAACCTTTACAACAATATGTAGTGCAGATATGAGTAGTATATCCTCACCTGATGCATCATTTCCATATTCAGAATTTTTCTGTTCATTTTCTATTTTCCTGAAGTCCTAGTCTGATATGTGTCCTTTCCTTTTGCAGAGGCTGCAAAAGATGTTGCTGTTACCTTTGATGTGTTGTAAGAGTCTTGGAGATATTGGAAGTGATTTGGAGAACAAGTAGATTATGTGGTTTTCACTTAATGATTTATTGAATGTAAAAGTAGTATTTATACTTTTACATGGTCTTGGCATTACAAACACGTAGAATAGGTTAAGGAAGGTCCCAAGAACATGTGTGCAAAGTTTGGGGCTGTTTGGACAACTTTGAGAATTTTCATGTTCTGGGTACCTGGTATTTTGGTGAAAATATTCTAAGTAAATCCCGACAAGGAATTTGGTCAGTATTCTCTAGGATTTGAAGGTGATGATCTAAGTGACTAAGTTAGGTGAATATTTAGGTGGAAAATACGAATTTTTACAACATGATGGTCTGAAATACCTTAATAGGTGGTTATCATTACCTATCAAGGCACTTTCTCCTTCATACTTATTGGCACTTGGTTTTTGTAAATCCTAATTCAGGAGTCTTTCATATATATCATCTAATATTAGGTCATCAATTCTTGATTTTAGTGCTGCTCCCAGACCCTAAAACTCATATGGCAAGTTATTCAGTAGGGTAACTATCACATCCTCATCAGTATTTCTACCCCCACAGATTACATCTTATCAACCTACAGGGTATTTCCAATAATTAGATTTTTCTTGTCTAATGCTGGTAGCTGAGCATGATTGGTAGTTGTCTTCTAATGCATTCCAGGCTTTCTTTGCCATTTTTGCTCTTGAGCATTGAATTAGTAATTTGTCTATAACATTGTGGCAAATGTGGCTGAAGGCACTTTGTCCTTTGTTTTGATACCTTAAGTCTTCTTCTCCTTCACTTCTATGAGGGCATTCATTGCCCATATTAATATCCTAAATGCAAAGAGAATGCTGGGAAGGTCCCAAGAACATGTGTGCAAAGCTTAGGCAGTTTGGACAAGTTTCAGTATTTTCATGTTCTGGCTATCTAATGATGTGGCTAAAATATTTCAAGCCCCAACAAGGAATTTGACCAGAATTCTCAAAGATTAGTAGGTAATGATCAATGTGATCAAGTTGAGTGAATATCTTGATGGAGTTATGGTGTCTACAACAGTACTCAGCTAGTATTTTTCCTTGGAATTTTCAGTTGCAACTTCCAGCTGTATACTACTTCAGCTGATGACTAAGCTTGGTATGAATTTTAGCTGGCTTAGTCTCCTCCTGGAAAATATGTCTGCTTCTCTGACCAATTGCTAGTACCTGAAATATTGAGAGTTGACAGTTTAGGGAAACTTGGAGCTTAGTGGATATTATGATGGTACTCTGCTAGCCTTTTCTTAATTTTTTCATAGGGCATCACCTGACATTGGGTATAGTGAAAGTAGGAAAATTCTTAGTAAGGTGAAAGCCTATATATTACCAGTATTCTCAACCTTGTTGGAAAGCCCCCAAATATCCCACAAAGCTTCCAGGTTTTTTGAGAGCATTCCAATTCTAATCTCACAAAGCTCTCCTCAGTACATATGTACTCTATTTGAGCTGAATAAATCAAGTAAATATCCTGCAATTCTTTTTGTTATTCAAATCATTTTCTTGGTACTCTGGAATTATGCAACAGGAACATGGCTAGCAGATATCTTTCAAACCTTGTAAATATCCTTTGCAGCTTTGACCACTTGTTGTTGGCAATCAGGCATCTACACACTATGAAAAGAAGGAAAAAAGGCATGCAGAATGCCAGTAGGAATTACAGTTTCCTTGAAATCACAACTAGTACATCAGAAATTCCAGCCACCTTGAGGACAGGTAAACGCATTTCCCAGATGAACTTGGTCCAAAGTCACCTTTGTGCCAAATACAATGTCAGCCGGGTCACTGATTCTGGAGTGATGAACATCCAAAAACTGATTGAAAAATACCAGCAACATGCCAGCAGATTATTTTATGAGACCCAGATTTGAAATTTTCCATAGGGATATCCTCAACTAGAAAAGCTAGATGGAGGCTTCAAGATTATCTTGAATCCACCCGCACACAGTTCGTTTGTTGTACAGGAGTGGTGGCAAACCGCCCAACATTGT
Source organism: Basidiobolus meristosporus CBS 931.73 (assembly GCA_002104905.1). Classification (NCBI taxonomy): domain Eukaryota; kingdom Fungi; phylum Basidiobolomycota; class Basidiobolomycetes; order Basidiobolales; family Basidiobolaceae; genus Basidiobolus; species Basidiobolus meristosporus. The sequence continues at coordinate 24,176 of MCFE01000234.1, read as the reverse complement.
AACAGCAGAGTGGCTTCTAACGAGAAAGGGGAATTTTCTAAATGGTCAGCACTGCCGTTCCAACTGCGTTATTTGGATTGGCATTCATGATGTACAGAGACACCTCTATACATATGTATGGTCAAGACGTACTAGGAATAGCGCCTTCGCTCACACCTATTCCTGAAGGAAGTGAGTCTACCCGGATGATCCGTCAAGTTCCTTTGGGTTACGGATATCAAATACTTGAGGTACCAAAGATACTGGAGCGGAGGACGGCGACCGTAGGGGATCCAGCATGGCCTCTTCATCCAGCCAAGCAAGGTCATGATTCGCCATGAGACGGTGGTGGTGGCCCCATCCGATTGCGACCATCTCTGAGGATTGGCCAATAATCAGGGAGCTGATGGAAAGTATTCCCCTGGCCACATCGTGAGTCCATAATAGTGAGCGAATACCATGCGGGTGTACGATTGTGATGATGGAAATGAAGAGATCAGAGATTATCATATCCTGATGGCCATCCATCTACCCCAAAATCCCTGACCTAGCAGTGGCCGAATGGGAATAGGCTACAGATCATCAGAGCCGCGTAAATCAGTGGCATCATGGCTGGTGGGTCAGAACGATGTGGAGAGGGACGCCAATTGTGTAGCAGAGAAATCATTTCATCCGAATCTTGATTTGTTAGTGTGACCCTCCATCCGATATAAAGCGCCAATGGATGGGTAGTGATGGCCATTGTGCCTTAATACGACACTGTCTTGACCCCCCGCCTTCCAACTCCACTCAGTATGACCCAATATCTTACTGCCGTCCCCGCCACTCGCGAAAACTTCGCCGCGTATGGTGATGTTGTGTGTGCGCACGACGGTGCATTCATCAGCGCTAATCAAGGAACTGCTCAACGCTATAACCACGTTGCCACTTGCACCAACAACCGTGAGACTGAGCAATCCGGTGTCCCCAAGGCCAATCCCAACTTGTGCGTGTTCAGATGCAAGCCCGCCACCCAAATCCCCTTCCCCATCAAGCTTCTTGAACGCCACCCTTACTCCTCCCAATGCTTCATCCCAATGGCCACCGACCGTCCTTCCAAGGGCTACCTCGTCATTGTTGCCTTGAACGGCAAGGATGACAGACCAGACCTCTCTACCATGAAGGCATTCATCTTCGCCCGCAACCAGGGAGTGAACTACGGGGCCGGCATCTGGCACCACCCCATGGTTGCTCTTGAGGAGCTGACCGATTTCGGCTGCATTGTGTGGGAGAACAAGGTCCCCGACCATGACTGCAATATTGTCGATATCGAGGGGGATTACAAGACCTATGTCCCTGGATACCGCGCTGCTTCTCCCTCTGCCAAGCTCTAAACGGGGCTGGCGCAGGAACCAACGACGGAATCTCATTTGCATTCTCTATTTGTAACACCATCACCATCACCAGCATCCACCCTGCCAAACTGATAAATAAATCCAAGTTTCACACCATTCGAGCATCTCCACCCAGCCTACCCCCATATCATTGTGCCACCCAGCATGGAGTCCAAGAAACTGGCCCCTGGAGGGTGACGATGGAGGAGAGTTGGAATCAAGTGGTCTCACTCTCCAACTTTCTGAGACGGCGACAGCCATTGGGTTTGATGGTTGTGGAACGGTGAGTCACTGAATCGATGGCGCTTGGACATGGATCAATTTGAAACCGGAGGTGAGGGGCAAGCCTCAATCCACCTGCCAGTTAGCCCTGCAAAGGCAAAGGCCCATGTAGGTTGTGGAGTTTCATCCGCACGGAGAAGCCGGCCATGCAATCAACACCCAGCACCTGGAGGATCATTGGGCTGGTGGCGATGCTGCTCTTTATCTGCCCCTGTGTGTCAGGCATGGAAGACGCGCAGGCGCAAGCCCAAGTCCAAGCCCAAGCGGCTCCGAAACCGTGTAAAGAAATCCCGGTCATCGTTTGGGCCGGGCATTGGTAACACCGGCCTGGCCACTTGCATCCAAAAGTCGTTGGCCTGGTCGTCGTTTCAGGTGGCAACGCACATGCATCTCCCGCAGTGGGTGTGCGATTGCATACATGGCCGACATGGAATCAGCAGCGACCCGTTTAGATGAGTATAATGGGCGAGATGGAAGCGAGGGGCTAGACAGATTTCTCATCGTTCCACTAGGCAGATACGTGGATTAAGCCCTCAGCGATCATCTCAGCCCGCACCATTGGTGGTGGCACATGGGCTGTCCTACATTGAGATTTGTGCATTGCTCAAACTGCGAGCGAACCCCATGTCCCTTAAACGCAGCGTAGTTTTAGAAACGATAGATCATGAATTTCGGAATGGATTCTAATAGATTGGCCAGATCCATTGTACATGTCAAACAAACCGCTCCAATTTGGTTACCCTTTTTTGTGGCATCCCCCAATAACTTTCCATTTTTTCATCCCGGACTAGCCTCATCTTTTCCCTCTTGTTGGAGCCATTCGTTCGGTCGAGCTTCCCTTAGTTGGTTTCTCTTCAGTCCCTCCCCAATATCTCACCACCTTTCTCGTTTCCCTCGCCTTCGTTCACGTGTATCTGCGCTTTTGACCTCAAAGTCGACTCGCTCCCCTCCCCCTTAAGCTGACGCACCTTCCTGGCTGAGTTGACATTCCACACTAAATTCCCCCTTACTTAACTTATTGATCACCTTGGCTCGCCCTCCCCACCTACTCCTAACCAAGCCCAGCGCCGCCCATTCACCCCTGCTTGTTTAGCCTTCGCTTCAGCCTTTCAAAGTCCAGCCTGGTATTATCAGTATGAGCGACATAGCAGAGAGAATAGCCATCGCGAGAAGAGAGGCGGATCAACTGAAGGAGAAGATTAGGCAGAAAAAGGACAATCTGGCCGACACCTCGCGTAAGTGACCTCCACTACCCCACCTGGCATATGTAGAGCCAACCTAACCTCTCACCCTCACCTGAACCCAGTGAAAAATGTTGCCGCCGAGCTGGAGCCCCTTCCTAGGATCGTCATGAAGGTTCGCCGCACCCTGAAAGGTCACCTGGCTAAGATTTATGCCATGCAGTGGGCCAACGACGAGCGTCACTTAGTCTCCGCCTCGCAAGACGGCAAGCTGATCGTCTGGGACGCCTACACTACCAACAAAGTTCACGCCATCCCCCTGCGCTCCTCCTGGGTGATGACCTGCGCATACGCACCGTCGGGGAATTTTGTCGCGTGTGGCGGTCTAGATAACATCTGCTCCATATACAACCTGAAGACCAAGGAAGGCTCCGTTAAGGTGGCCAGAGAGCTCAGCGCACATACGGGCTACCTGTCTTGCTGCCGTTTCCTTAGCGATCGGCAGATACTGACCAGTTCCGGGGACATGACCTGCATGCTATGGGATATCGATGCTGGCGTGAAGTTAATGGACTTCGCCGACCATACCGGGGATGTTATGAGGTAAGCGATTCTTGCGTTACGGTAACCGCCGGTGAGCGGGGGGGGATTCGATTCTCGAGGCTCATGTTTGGTTCAAGTCTTTCTCTAGCCCCGGATAAGAACATCTTCGTGTCGGGCGCTTGTGACGCCACCGCCAAAGTATGGGACATACGTACCGGCAAATGTGTGCAAACCTTCACCGGACACGAATCCGACATCAACGCGGTCCAGTTCTTCCCGAACGGCGACGCCTTTGGTACCGGCTCGGACGACACCACGTGCAGATTATTCGACCTGAGGGCGGACCGTGAGTTGAATCAGTATGCCCACGACAACATTCTGTGTGGGATCACCTCGGTGGCCTTCTCGGTGTCCGGGAGACTCCTGTTCGCCGGGTACGACGACTTCAATTGTAATGTGTGGGACACCATGAGAGGCGACAGGGTGGGCGTGTTGGCCGCCCATGAAAACCGGGTTAGTTGCCTCGGGGTGTCTGCGGATGGAATGGCATTGTGCACCGGTAGCTGGGACAGCCTGCTCAAGGTAAAGCTTAGCGTAGAGCTCACTGACCCCGACGAATACTAACCTGTTTCCCTTGAGCAGATTTGGGCGTAGTTTCAGACGACCTTCATACATATATCAACATACACCCTACACCCTACACCCTCCTCATCGATCCATTCGTTGCCCCATATATATTCTGTAGCTTAGGAAATCCCTCTTGTAGTATTTTTACACATTTGTCTTTCGCGTCTATGTTCCATGTTTCTAGCCACTACCACCATCACCACCACCACCACCACCTTTCCCTTCCCACGGATTTCTCTTCGGTATATTCACCCCTATCTGTCCAGTCTTTGTCTCAGCCCCACCCTGTCTACTATCTCTACTGCTAGCATCACTCACTCCTTTTTTTTACTATCATTCTCGAAATCGGATTAGTTGCCAAATACAGCCAATCTTATCAGTGTTCCAAAGTTGGTGTCTACACATCACTCACCAGTGGAATGTGTCAGTCAGGAGGAGCAACCTCGACTCATGAGAGCTGGGTTGGGATGACGGCGAGATGGGTTCCATCTGCTGGCAAGTATTTGTCATCGGCTGTCGCCCACAACATGAACATGCGCATGTGTTGGTTGGTCAGGGAAGTGAGATCTGCCCGTAATTTTCCCACGGGGTGGGGTGGAAGCTGGCCAGCATGTATAGAAGTGAATAAGCGAAGTTAGAGTTGTAGCCTTTCTGGCTAGCCCCAGGACTGTGACAGGGACATCGCCAGGACAGGCGATCTCCGGTTAGACATAATCGAATGACCGTCATTCCTGATAAGCCGTTGCTCTGGATATGGTTGGGTTTATGGTGATGGTGATGGCAACGGCAACGGCAACGGCAGCAGATACCGATACGGCATAGCAGCAATTCGTTGGTATTAAACCCAAAGCGATGGGCCATAACACCCCGGAAAGGAACCGCCAACTGCGGATGAGGCGCAAAACGGAATTGGGCATGAGCATATCTGGACCCTGCCAAGTTGGGCCATACTTTGTCAGGGAAGCATCCATGTTCCTAGCACCCTACGAAAGGGAGTACCGCTAATCTGGAAACGCAAGAGATGGTCAATCTGACCGTTCTTCATCCTGGAGGTCTTACCAGGATCGCGATGGAATGCCCGACTAGCGATTGGGACATAGGCTTACATGTACGAGACCGGATTCACATAAGCCATCCCCCTTGACTTCGCATCCGACATGCAGCAACAACACCGAAGGCATATGTGCACTCTACTAGCACATGTCAGATGCACGCAAACAGGGTCTGGCCATCTCTGGAGCTCACAGATAGATTCCATTACACAGCTAGTCATCACAGCACCAACCGTCCCTCCATCACCTTGTGGCCTGACGAGGCATCCGTGATTTGAGGTCGGAGAATTGTACGACGTACTATTTGAGGAAGAGCCATCTGAACCCACCCTCTCAAGGGTTTAGTGTCAGTCAACCTGCATAAAGCCCAAGGGCTCCAAGAAGATCCATGGATCCTGGTTTCCGTGAGGTTGGTAGCGAGGGCGGATGCCCAATGGCGACCGATAGATGCCGGCCCAGTACACGAATGAACTACTTTGGTATGCCCTATGATGGTCACAACGGATTGGTACTCGCACCACTACCACGAGCAAACAAGTTCAACGGCCTCTGGGAGTCGTCAGCGCTCACCCATCGGGGATGTGCAACACTTCGCAGAAAAGCAATCACCCTGTCGCGGTAAATGATATCAGTCGGTGTAAATAGTCAACTGGCACGCTGGTTAGAGTGGGAACGGATATAGAAAGCAGGCAACCATACATGTCACCCTTGCACCACATCGTCACGTTGAGCATGGAAAGCGTGGCTCCGTAGCCCGTGGGCACACCAATCAGCCGGCTCCATCCCCACTAAACTTTAAGGTGGCCTTAATTCTTATACCAACACCAACCATTAAGAGGGAATTCTAGATGGCGCCCCCGATTGGCCAACCCCGAATCCCTCGCCTTGTGCCCACTTTTGCGATGAAGGTCCAAAATGTGCACCGCGCTGCCATATGGACCGCCACCGATTACGCCAGAGGGGGTGTCTAAACGATTACCCGAGCAGACTAGACTCGCCAATTGAACGAGCCATCGCTAAGTATCTGGCTCCGTAATCCAGACGACATTCACACCGACGTCCTACCGGGGAGCTCGCCGACACACTAACCAAGGCTGCACTTGTAACTTAAGCTTCTCCAGAGCGGTGGTGAACTGGTTGCCGCCAGGGAATGAGAGCTTGCGATCATCATGGCTGAACGAGGTTGCGTTGATTAAAAAATCCATCATTGCCAAATATGCCACGACGGAATTCTCCGAATCCGCACCCACTGATCAGGCTGGGATCAGCTTGGAGGTTTCGAACGCTTATCTACCTGTCAACAAAGCGATGTTGGGGCATCCGTAGCCCTACTGCAACAACGCCCTGTTCGATAAACAAAGTCCTCAGTCATTTGTTCCTGATTTAGTTGGAGCGTCGTCAGGGTTCAGGGTCTACGGCTAAGGGAGGGGTGGGGATTTTTGTTCGAGGTGAGTGGGTACCACTTCACACAGGATCGCACTGGGCAGTATGACCAATGGGGGTGGGATAATGGCCATGGATCCAGCTCTGGATGGATGATTCTAAAGCAAGGGGCCCGCAATCATTTGCGCCAGACTGGGTTTTGCGGTGGCCGTATAAAAGCAAGTGGCTCAGTACACGGGATTTGCAACAACAACATCATGACCTCTTCGTTTCCCTTAGAAAATCATTTGACTGCCACCACAGCCAGCGAGATCGAACAAGACGACTTGGGAGGCAAGAAGCGAGGCCACCGCGCTGAGTTGGGCCAACCGCTGGGTGACTTGCTTTGCAAAAAAATCCAACTGTTTTCGTTTCTCTCCATCGAATACTCGGCGCATTACCCCGTCTCCAAAGAGGTCAACAAAGACGAATCGTTCTCCTGTTGCTACGCACTAGACCATCGAATCACCTCGACCTCCTCCAAGAGAAGGAAGACCTTCTCCCACAGCGGGACCCGGGTCTCCCTGATGGAGGATTTGATTGTCCGCTCCTCGCCGAGGCCCTCCGTCTTCTCGGCCTCGATGCAGCCCGCGATCAATACGAAACAGCGCATAAAAATCTCCTCGAAGAGTCGAACGCCCCCCAGCGCAAGGAGAGTCTCCCTCATCAATAGGCTGCGCTCTTGAGGGTCTCTCCGCTTGAACATAGATTGTAAAATACCGCGTCTATCTACTTAAACCTTAGATGGACCATGTAAATTATCCCACCAATAAACGGGTTCAAACCTGGACGGTCTGTTCCTTCTAACCTTGAATTAAACATTTTGCGCCCTACACAACCTTCTGTGCCCTTCGTTCCATCGAGCATCAGGCCGAAACTGGGTCACGTGTGTAACGCGGCCTTGTGTGACATTCATTGTTTACTATTTTGTAAGGCGAAGCCCCCACCTATCAGATGTCGGATCCTTGGGTGCTCCATCCCATATGAAAGTCAACGGCAAGGTGGGTTCTTGTGAGTGGTGCGGTTGTCATGGATTTCATCTCCCGTGCTTGACGATCATTCTCCTCGAGGAAGGATCCCGCCGTGGTGGGTTTGCCAGTGCTGCTCCACGCGGACCATGGTACCTACCTGGCACAGCCCTGCAATCAACAAGCTAGGCTACTGGTCAGGAGCATTGGCTGATTGCCAACTTTGAGAAATTTCCCATTCGCAAATGGTCGGGAACCTGATTCATTGGATCCCATTTGGCAGTCGATCACCGGTTGGTAACTAGCCTTTACTTGTTTAATCGGAGCAGAGGGAATGGCACAATTGGTGAAGAAAAATTGAGATCCGATTGTTGGTGAACAATTCTATTTTGGGTGATATTTATGATAAAGGCTATATGATGGGTCTCGGTTGGCTTGAAAATGGACCAGTGATTGCATCCATTGCCGGCATCACCAAGGACCATCCCAAGAGGGCAAGGTTCTCCTCCCCCAGGTTGGAGATACCTTGCGAGGATGTGGCAAGTCCAGGCCCACAGATGAGATACAGCGGATGCTGAAGTAATTTCTATGTCATGGCTCGCATCCACCGGAGTGTTTTCTCCGTAAAACCGGTTGCTTGCATCAGATGTGTGGCAGGTATTCTTGCTACTTGAAGGTCAAGAAACCGGTCTACTTACCGAGGGTGATGTACGTAAGAGCATCATCTGATCCCAAGCAAGCTCTCCATATTATTCAGCGCATACGTGACGTTGACTTCGTATTTTCCCAAATGAATAGATTAATGGAAATCCCCTGCACAAACAATAATAATCTCGTTGCAGATGTTGCATCGTCTTCAAGCACGAGCACACCGTTTCCAACGGTTGGCCGTGCGTCACGGATGGAAAAGCATGTGTATCTGCATTCTGTTAATCTATTGGCCGGTGAAGTCACATATCATGTGAAGGTAACCCAGGAAAGCAAGTGTTTGTTTTGAGATTTGTACAGCTCTTGCTGGTGAGAGAACAGCCGTGATGCACTTCAACCACCTGGAGTTTTGTTTGGCACTCGCCTTTTCTAGAACGCAATATTCAACAGGATAGGTGACAGAGGTGCCCTAGTGGATTTCAGCGGTATGTGAAAAGCTTGAGATGTCGACCGGCTCCCTTACTTTGAACGGTTTGTTTGGCTCTCGGAATGAACCTCTGCAAATCTCTAAAGTGATTGCAACGTCTATCAAATGTATGTGCCGCCAGTTTCCCCAGTAGATCTGGAAGTCGGGATGCCGAAAGTCGAAAACTCGTACTGCCAGTGGTGGCAAAGATAACGCCATAGCGTGAAGCACACATACTGGCAGAAACAACTTTGGTGCTAGGGCTTCCAAGGGAGTTTACCTTTTTATTAATTGTCGTAGCGACTATCAGGCAAATTGGTACCAGAGTTGATGGCCTTTAGGAAATACTCGTGATTTCGATGATCTCCATAGCCTAACCTCTGCCCTCAGTTGGATCGCCTAGTGGGATGAGAAATCCCAAGTCGCTGCCAAGAACAATTACTATATTTGGTGGTAAGCAGGCACCCCATTCGAATTGTAGCACCCTGCAAATCCGGTTCGGTTGAAAAGATGCGAGTACTCCGGAATCACATGGGCACGTCCTCCGCATTAGCTGCCTGTTGCCGCATAAGAGCAGCTCAGGGAGATGAGTCTCAACGCCCACAGTAATGGTTGTTGGAGAATAGCGGAGGCATGGCGGGGAGTTCCATAGATTCCCCAGATTGATGCAGTGCAAGTGCCGATACCCATTCCAGCCAGGATTCCTCTGGCCGCCAATCAACTGTGTCCAAAGATCAGCGAGTGTCAGATCTCCGCAAAACCCATGCGCCTATTCCAATTCGCTCAGCCCTATTGCCAAGTGGTTCCAACGAATTCCATGACTGAGATTCCCATATTAGAAGTGTAGGGCCCACGAATAGAGTTTATAAACGAATCCAATAGCCAAATTGCTTTATTCACGACCCTCAAACCCAACCCTCCATCTTCAACCCATCCTTAAGACTACTAGGCAGTAAATTGCTCCGTACACACAATGGTATTGGTATACTTGGCGTTGGCCGTGATCCTTGCAGTGTGTGCCTTCGTCAAGGTGTGCATAGGAATGAGACGAAGTAAGTTCATGCATCTAACTGTGCATTTCCACGAACGATTTATTAAATAAACTTGTTTAGAGAATCAGGAGGCTGCCCCCGCCACCACCCATCCCGCTACCCTGCCCGAGGTCAACCCACCATCATGTGTTGATGAGACGTCAATCCCCATTCCGCCTCCATCATATCAAGAAGCAACGGCTCACTACAACGAGACGATTGGCCTGCAAGCTTGCGCACAATATGATCATGGGCAGTACCCATCAAACCCATCGAGCCCATCTCCATACTCGGCCTCCCCTCCTCATCACGTGACTGTACATACTCAATCGAATGTAAATTAGCTTAAACCCAACAACTCATATTATACAAGCCTCACCAACATCGCCCCTACCACCTTATTGGACACCCAAGTTCCACGTAATGGAATAAATGCAATGATGCACGATGCTGACTAATTGAATGACAATTCTCCATGGGCACAAGGCCGAACCCGGACGTGTTGCCATCTCCCTCTAACGTCATCCATCACCCAGACTCCAGATATATTTCGAGGCAGAGGGCCGTTTTGCCCCAGGATTAGTACAATGTCGAACAACACGTCTGCAGGTGAAGCGCGTCAGTCTCCAACCAGAGCAGAACGCGTGATATGGGGAAAGCCGTACATTGACGCAGTCATCTCAGAGTGCGATCAATTATCCGCCCAGCGAGTCTTTCTTGTGGTGTCGGGTACCTTGAACCGTGATACGGATCTGATTACCAGGCTGGAGAAGGCGCTCGGCAAGAGGCTTGCTGGGAAGCATGTCGGGATCCGGCCGCACACTCCTTGGGAAGAGATCCTCGATTTGGCAAGTGAGCTTCGAGACACCAAGTAAGTGTGTTCATAGCGATGTATGTGGCTTCAGTGCAGTGACCGATTTTGCAAGGGCGGATCTATTGGTCTCCTTAGGCGGCGGCTCGATCACCGACGCATCCAAGATAGTCCTGTTGGCTCTAGCTAACAACACAAAGACCCTTGATCAACTTGGCGAACTGGTCTTTGGAAAAGGCTCCATTGACACCATGGAAGCTCCAAGCCTCCCACTGATCTGCATCCCAACCTCGCTCTCGGGAGGAGAGTACAACTCCGGGTCAGGAGGGACGGATTCGCGCATTGGTGCGAAGAGACTATTTCGTCACCCACTCTGCATTCCCAAATTGGTCATTCTCGATCCGGTGATCACCTTGCACACACCCGATTGGCTGTGGCTTTCGACTGGACTAAGAGCATTGGATCACTGCGTCGAGACAATCGCTTCTCTCGTCTCCAACCCGGAGTCCGACGAACTTGCGGCGAGTGGGCTGAAAAAATTGGTGGAGTCTCTTCTGATAACCAAAAGTGATCGACTAAACATCGCAGCAAGATTACAAAGCCAGCTTGGAGTGCTGGAAGCCACCCGAGCATCCGTGATGAAGGAGGTTGACCTGGGCGCCTCCCATGCCATTGGTCACGTTCTCGGCGGAGCATGCAACGTCCCCCATGGCTATACAAGTTGTATCATGCTTCCGGCTGTGATGCGTTACAATCTGAAAAAGAACCAGGAACGACAGAAAATAGTGCGCAGTGTCCTCCTCGCCATGCCTCAGGTGACCAAAGTGCTTGAAGAGCAGCAGGTGTCACAGGACGGGTCTGCTGGCGAGATATTGGCTGCGATTATCAGTCAGCTAGGTCTCCCCAGGTCGCTCGAGGAGGTTGGCGTATCAGAGAACCGCTTTGAAGAGATTGCGCAAAAAACGTTGGATGATCCATGGGCTATCACCAACCCAATCCCGCTCAAAGATACGTCTCAGGTGGTGGAAATCCTTAGGTTGGCAGCCTAGGACGTACCCTGAGGATTCTGATGATGGCATTATTGACAACGTTGTTTGCTCACAGTGGTATCAATGCTCGAAACCCCTCGTGACCGGAGGAGCGTCGGTCCTTTCTTAACATTGATTTGATCTCTCGTTCTTTACATCTTCATCAGTACCCAACAATTGAGCATGAGTTCAGCGTGAGATCCGCCGATTGCTTGTTACACTTGATATAATGATATCTCCTGGATGGCCATGTGCGTGATGGTTTGAAATGAATGTGGAATTTAGAGAGTTAATTACCTGCTGGTATCGCTAGCCGCTCCCGTTCGCATACTTGTAATCTGCTGATGGATCTGTGGAAGAATCTGTGTTGATTATATGAGGAATTGCATGCGGTTACAGGGGTTGGATGTACCAGAGACTATATGCTACGGAACTCAAGTGATTTGGTTGGTAAATGGTGGAAGATGACGTATAGTATTTGTTGTTCTCGAGATCAAGTCATGGTCATCATGGTCATGGTCTCATTCTGCTCCAACTATCATGACCATCAAATAATGGGAGTGCGCACCCTCGAAACACAAGACAATCCGATGTAAACATAGTAAACAATGCGGCTCAACATCACCCTCAACATATGCGTGTTACTATATACTGACGCTCAATTCCTCGACTTGGAGCACAACATTCGGTGATCCGTATTGGAGCGCTATGGTTGGGTTTGCAGGATTTGGTCGTAAACGTATGCATGCTACTTCTACCCCGTGATGGCTGAGTGAAACTCCCTTCGAAATGATGAACGTCTACCACTTCCAAGGTTTGTCAATTCTACTTGACAGTACCAGTTTGGCCATGGGGCCAACTCGATCCGGATGCTGGAATCCAGCAATGGCGGTAGGTACACCAGTATCTGATACGTTGGCATCACATGAAGGGTCCAAGTCGGATATTCTATTTATTTCTGGTTTATGGGTTTTGGACGTACGCCCTCAAAGGAATTGCAAACCCGGACGTTTGTCTATTTCTTGCTGGTATTCCTACCTTTTTACTATGGGCCACTGATGGCATTGTTGAGATCCACCATTCGTGGCACAAATAGTATTTGTTTCAAGATTGTTGAAAGTGCCAGATGTGACTTGGAAGACCAGTGGATCTGAATAATATTTGTTGGTTTATTGAGCTCAAATATAGTATCTGCATATTTCGTAGAATTGATTAAATGTAAGGATACAAATGTTTCAACAAATGCTGCATATGGCTGTACGTTAGGATTGGGTTAATAGTTCTGGTGGTAATTTCTAATTAGATTGTGCCCATTAAGACAGCATTGTATATTTTGTGTTAACTGATCCAGTCGGTGCTACTGATTACTGTAATGATACAATAGGTTCTAGCATACCAACAGGCTATGGTACAAAGCCATCCAGCATATCGACAGTTGAATAGGGGTACTTGTCTCTTAGTGCCTTCAGAACCATTGAGGAGTTAATGAGGTTCCAGGCTTAATTCAAACCCAGACTTAAGTCTAACGCGTCAAAAGCTTTTGCTAGAAATTTGCTCCGCTTAAAGCCATTCATTTGGTATTTTTCATATATTCTAATTACAAATGCTTTTGTACCCATTATTGAAGATGGCTCACAAACCTAATGAAAAATAAAAAAGTTGGATCCCATGTAGTATTGTGCTGATGTTTTTCTGTCGATTTTTGAAGAACAACCATCTCTGGAGTCAATAGGCTGACAGTTGCCATACTGATGCAAGGGTTATTCAAATAAAACATTTGTCCGAAAATGCATCTTGTTTCTAAAAGACTACAACTTTGTGCTGAAATTTTTGTAATACACCTAAATACTTGCTTAATTTAATCGCTTAGATTTCATTCAAGAAATCTTGAAGAATTCTGGCCAAATTCCTTGTGGGGATCTACTGTGAATATTTCATAAAAATATCCGGGACCCAAGACATGAGAGATTGTTAAACTGTCAAAATGTCAAATAATCCAATTCATATACCCCAATCTCCTGCCCTATATTAGCTCTCAGAGACAATGAAGTAAAAGTCAGCTTAAATAGATTCTGATCTGTGATATCCAAGGAAACATGGGTACTGTTTTGATCAGTGATCTGGCATCTAGAGTAGTCAAAACAGAAGCTGAGTTCTTCTGCTGTGGCCTTACTTGAAGATATTGGGTTCATGGCTATTGCTGGTACATAGTGTATTTCTTTGTGGGTAGTGTGCCCCTTGGTGAAAAAATTAAGAAAAGGCCAGCAAAATGTTGTAATTATTAAGTTGTCACCAAAATATTCATGCTAAATTAGTCACATAGATCTTATTCTTTGATTAGCATTCTGTCCTGACCAAATTTCTTGTCGGGATTTACTCATAATATTTTCACCAAATTGTCAGGTACCCAGATTATTATTTTTCTCAAAGTCGTCCAAAAGACCCCAAACTTTGCACACATATTTTTGTGACCTTTCTTAACAAACTTTACATGTTTGTTTGCTCTACTTTGTCAAAAGTATAAATACCATACTTTTGATCAATAAATCTGCAAGTGAATAACATGTGAATCCTCTAGTTCTCTACATCCCTTCCAATACTCCTCAGAATATTGCAACACAAAATACCATCACCATATCAGCTTAATTCCCATTGTAAGTGTCTTGGAGATATTGGTAGCAACTGGGAGCACCAAGTAGATTATGTGGTATTCACTTGTTGATTTATTGATTGTAAAAGTAGTATTTATACCTTTAGATGGTCATGGCATAGCAATTGCATAGAATATGCCAAAGAAGGTCCCAAGAACATTTGTGCAAAATTTGGGGCTGTTTGGACAACTTATCTAATTTTCATGTTCTAAGAACCAGATGTTCTGGTGAAGATATTCAAAGCAAATTGCAACAAGGAAGTTGGCTGGTATTCTTTAAGACTTTAGGTAGTGGCCCAAGTGACTTAGCTAGGTGAATATTCAGGTGCAATTATGATTTTTTACAACAATTCTTGCAGTTCCAGAAGTGACAACTCTCAATATCTCAGATACTAGCTTCTAAGCATACAAGAAGACATCCTTTTCATGAAGAGATCAGGCCAACTAGTATTCACACCAAAGTTGGTAACCAGCTGCATATTCTTGCGGTCAAAAAATGCAACTGAAAATTTGATGAAGAACCTGTGGTAGAAATTTGTAATTACACCTATATATTCACCTAACTTACTCACTTAGATCTTAACCTACAAATCTTAGAGGGTACTGACCAAATTCCTTGTTAGAATATCTTGGAATATCTTCACCAAAAGCATTAGGTATGCAGAACATGATAATACTCAAAGCTGTCCAAGCTGCCCAAGCCTTGCACACATGTTTTTGGGCCCTTCCTAAGCCTATTCTATGTGTTTGCTATGCCAAGACCATCTAAAAGTATAAATACTACAATTGCACTCAATGAATTGTTAAGTGAAAACCACATAATCTACTTGTGCTCCCAATTGCTTCCAATATCTCCAAGACTCTTACAACAGAGCCACCAGCTTAATACCAGCAGAGTACCAGCTACAAATCTAATGGACTCCAACTTTGATATTGTTCATAAGGTAACCACTTCCTTCATTACTACTGTGGCTTACTTGACTGTTGCATGGCTCAATTGCATCAAGTACTCTGTAGTCTCCAATGAGTACCTTATCAGTTATAAATCCTTGATTTTGGATTAATAGCTCCTTTTGGTATGTGAAATGCCAAGAAGAACTAGAGATAATAAGTCACATCTAAAAATTCTAGTTTGTGCTCATACTGAGTATGGATATGTAAGATCTAATTTTGGCAGTTGTAGCATTTTCTTGATCAGGCTTGTTTTGCTGGCTATCTCTCCCAACAGAAAAAAAACCAAAAATTGGCCAGCAGAATATCTGCATAAGATTAGCTGAGTTGAAAGCTTCTTTAAGCTCACAACTCTTAATACTTGGGGCACTGGCTATTTGGCAGACAAGTAGATAAATGTTGCAGCAAGGGACCAGACCAATTAGCAAATATACCAAGTGTAGTCAATGGCTACTCACCACATTCACCAAAAACTGCAACTAGAAATCTGAAGAAAAATCACAGCTGATTACCAGCAAGTTGAGTCAAGTAATAGCACAACACCATCAGCTACTCAGATGAGCTCCAAGTTTGAGATTTCTCACAACACCTCTTTTGTAAAAACCAGTATGAAGAGTTTGCATTCCTGCAACAGTGGCCACAAAAACAGCTGTTACTGCCTTCAAAGGGTTGCAAGTGTTGTAGAAGTTTGTAATTTTGCTTGAAATTCCCCAAATAAGTTGCTTAGTACATTTTCTAAAGATTGTGAGAGTATTGAGCCTTGTTTGGACTTACTTGAAATATTTTCACCAAAACATTGGGTACCCAGAACATGGAATTGTTCAAAGTTATCCTGCTGCCCAAACTTTGCACATATGTGCTTAGCACCTTCTTATTACAAGGTTTCTGCATGATGATTGATTGAATGTAAAAGTAGCATTTGTTGTAAAAGTCTGTAATTCCACCTAAATACTCATCTAGCTTTGTAACTTAGATTCTTACCTACAAATCTTGGAGAAAACTGACCAAGCTTCCTTGTTGGGATTTACTTAGGACATCTTCTCTAAATACACCAGGTACTCATATGATGAGAATTTTCAAAGTAGTGCAAACAGCCCCAAACTTTGCACATATGCTCTTGGGACCTTCCTGGACCTACTCCTTGTGGTTTTTATGCCAAAAACATGAAGAAGCACAAACACTACTTCTACAATCAATAAACTGTCAAGTGAAACCACATAATATACTTGTTCTTTGAGTCACTTCCAATATCTCCTAGACTCTTACAACAGTATTGATACTATTATATGTTCTTAGCAAAGAAAACACACAGAGCATCACTAGGAAGGTCTCAAGAGCATGAATGCAAAGTGTGGGGCTGTTTGGACAGCTTTGAGAAATATTATGTTCTGGGTACCGGATGTTTTAGTAAAAATAGTCTATATAAATCTTGACAAGGAATTTGGTCCAAATTCTTTGATACTTGAGATAATTATCTAGGTAAATATGTTGGGTGAATGTTCAGGAGGAATTACAAACTTTCACAACACTCTGGAGATATCTTTGTATTACACTAATGCTGGACCAAAATCCATTTGCTCATTTGAATCCAGGAGAATACTCATGGAGCAGGTCCAATGCATTCTGCTTGGCCCTTAGTTCCTGAATGCCTCATGGTATACTGGCCTCTGGATGATGGCATACCAGACATCTCATGGCCTCCTGTATATTAGCCCACTTTTTGTCATTGCATATAATAACTTAACGGTACAGTAGTGTATAAGTCCAAGCAATAAATACATCAGGCACTTCTCAGTGCTTTGTGTGTGTGGAGTTCACAGGGTGCAAAAACATTGGACAAAGCTTGCTAGGAATAATTAGGGTTTTTTTTACTCTAATGTGAAAGGGAATAAAGCCTCAAGTTTCTCAAAGGAAAACTATTGAGCTACAATTCTAACTTAGTTAGTGTCTTAACAGAAGTATGTGCTGGGTGCAGCATCCTTCAAGATGACAATGTACTAAAGCTTCTGAAGTCAACAAAGCTGTAAGCTCCACTAACAGGGACATGATAAAAATGCAGCTTTTGGTTAATATACCAGAAGAAATCAATCAAGAGAAATCACACTGATAATGTACATTTCCAGGTATTTCAGAGAAACTCAATTCTATACCCCAGATGTATTGTAAGATTATGGGCATGACAGATTTCACATTTCTGCCTAAATATTTGCATTGAATTAATCACTTGAGTTGTAGTTGAGCAGGGTGATTGTAAGTACAGTGATGGTGATGTTACTAGGAAGAGCTGGTTGGTATGGCTAAGGTCAAATGGCAGCGGAACACTGCTGGGTGGTAGTAACTCATTTATATATATTGAAAGTTGAGAGGGCTATTGCAGCCAAGAGAGCCAAGTAGCCCTTGCAAACTAGCAATCAAAGCCTTGCTGTCAACAGGAATGGATTCCTGATATACACATCAGGGCAGCATTTTAAGTTGATGCTGTAATGGGAGACTTGGATCAATGCCAATTTGGGCTCTCTGGGCACATTGACAGCAACTTCTGCAGCACTGTCTCAATATGCACTTAAGTACATGGCCTCCTTAAAACATACATTAATACCGGGTTCTTGTTTGATATAGTAATAACTCTTAAGACTTTCATCATTCCAGGAATTAGTAAATACCTGTGCTGCGGCCAACCACTTCACACATTTGGCATTCCAAATCCGAGACTTTAGATCAAGAAAATAGTTGCGGATGGCTCAGGATGATTTTTGCACTTGCCCTCTTATGAGCCACTTCAAGCAATGGGCCTAAAAACATGCGGTAAATAGGCACTAGCTTAAACATTACAGAGGCATGATAAAAGGCCAGCAGAAGATAAGAAAAGTCTTGGTGTCCAGATGTCTTTTGGAGTGGTTGGGGATTTTCGATCTTTGCTGGGTTTCCACACCTCGGAAGAAATGACGGAGTATCCTTGGATGTTGAGGCCAACGGTAAAATTGGTCTCTATATCATGGCCAAGCTCACTATCGTGATATGTGTGAATAATCGAGCTCCATATTAAACACTCCCAGCGGTACGCACACTAGCAAAAGCAGCTTTTACAAATACCTAAGTGGGGTGGCAGAAATTAATGGACACTTGGTTAGATATTATCGAAGAATACGTAAGATCGCATGAGGAGCTCGGCAGGGCTAATTTAGTCGAAAGAAAGCTGGCTTTCAATTGGCTACACTACCAAGATTGCCAAGTGAAATTGTGGAATGCAGACAAAAGAAACTGGTCCTTGCATCTGGATTTGACTGGATCACCACATGAAGACCAATTCCAAACATTGAAAGTTTGAAATGGCCGGATCAAGTACCGCGATAAGCAAAGGTGCTGTACTCTGGAAAACCATTGATGTGAACTCGTTTCTATCCCCCAGATTGACCATCGGGCATGTACAATATGATGACTGCTCACTTCCAACTGTTCCTATGGAACAACTGCTTGTAGAGTAGGCAGATGATCGCAAATTGGGCGATTTGAGGTTTTGAAAATTTTATACCAATTACAGCTCTCGGAATTGCCCAGGAAATAAGCGACTCAGGGTAAGGATTCCAATACTCCGACCATAAACATGCTAAGACATCAGGTACAAATGGCTTATCGCGATAAATAAGTACAACCAGCTCTCTGGGCCCTAAATCAGTATTGTTATGCTGAATATACATCAGGGCCTGATAATTGGGTCACCGACCAACTCTTAAAATTAATCTATCTAGAAGTCAAGCTAGCCAAAAAGGCTAATCACATCCGAAATAGCCAATAGTCTAAACCCTGCTGATCAGTTTCAGATGTTCCTTCATTTTTGCCACGTCTGATTTTTATGCGCTGATCTGAGAACAGCTAACACGTGTAGCCGAATGCGGGATCGGTTCCCATATTGGGGGAAATCCAACACCATCAACTTGAGGGTTACCAACAAATTGGTTCATGGCTTTCACGGTGCTCCACGCCAGATTTTGGGAAATCCTTAGAGCGTCTTATCAATACCAATAAGGTAACCATGCATTGGTCCAACTACAACCAGTTGACACGACTATTATCGTAGCGTATCCTGGGTAAATATACCAGGGCTCATAAAGTGACTAAGCACTATCAAACATTTTAACAATGTGGTTATTCATCGGCCATTTCTACCTGTGAGCTGTGAGACGAGAAGTTATACCTGAGAGCGTTTCCAAGTAATACGCGTACTTGGTAGATGTTGATATTGATATTGATGGACTTCGTCATAACATGATATAAATAATAAGTACGTGAACACAGCTGGCCAGCTCTGGGATACGTTCGGTTATGGCTTAGTTCGAGACGGTACGATCACAGCAGTATATCACTCTTGGTCACATTCTCAAAAGTACCATTTCAGGTATTGATATACAAGCTGATCCGAACTTGGACCACAACAGACTACCATTTATGTGATATTCCGAAAGAAATGGGGTTACTATAGATTCTTCATTCCTCCCTACACTGTCTAAAAATCCAATGCGATACTCAACGAAAGAATACACATTTCCCACAATCATTCATAACTAATAATGGGTTTGGTTCCAAATATACAGTGAGCATGGTTCTCGGTTGGCTAGCCCAACAAGATATGCCGCTATGATAAAACCGGATAATCCAATGAATCTTACGCAGTGCACCCTATTTCACGACCATACAAAAAATGTTCGTATGCGGGTGAAAGTGGAAATGCGTTTCTTTCACAAACCAACCCACAACAGCGAAGTAGTCACCTTGAAAAACTAAACCGCCTCAGACCACATCATAATAGGGTATTTGGGGATAATCGACTTGAGCCTATTTTTATCTCCCTCACTTAAATATCAGTGGGAGATGAGAAATACATGACTTGATTTCATTTCCTCCAGGATGGCTGATGGGGTAATTGGCTAAGCACGGGCGGCTAGGTCAAGTTAGCATTTGCTATGTAGTATGAAGAAATGTCATACGGCTTCTGTTTATTTAATAAAGAATAAGCTTTCGGTCCACGGGCAAGCAGATAGTAAATTTTTAGTCTAACCGGGCCGACAATCTATATGTAGGGTACAAACAACCGCCACCTAAAGTTCTATGGGAATCACTTCCAATCACAAATAATCGATTGGCCAAGAGTTTTACAAACTGTGCCGCTAGCACAATGGTTTTGAATCAAACGACCGTTGCTGCAGACGAAGAAGACTGGTGAAGTACCAGATTGCAGACAACTATACTGCCCGTCAGTGCACACCCCACGGTGAGTGGTCTTTGCATGGTTTTCTTCCCGGGTAACCGTCACGGTTTGAATATTGTGCAAAGTAACAGTTTGCACAGTGGTAACCGTAACCGGAGTAACATCAGTGACAGAAACAGTCAAAGTGGCTGTAGCACAGCCCGGGGCACATGTGGTGACAGAGGAAATTGGGAGACCTAAGATATTAAGCAAGTCAGAATGATGTATACATAGTATCATACGAAATACACTTACCGCTTGCCTGAGGAGAATTGGAAATAATGTTGGAAACCATATGGGAACCACCTCCTACAGAAGCAGAAGGCTGAACAATGATAGTGCGGTCAAGTACAGTGTGAACCTCGCCATCTGTCTCCGTAACAGTAACGGTGCGAGCTCCGCTTTCGACGGATACCGTGGGTTGAACAGTGACAGTGTAAGCATTACCATCTGTCTCAGTAACGGTAACGGTGCGAGCACCACTTCCGACGGAAACATTAGGCTGAACTATAACAGTGCGAACATCGCCATCTGTCTCGGTGATAGTAACGGTGCGAGCACCGCTTTCGACGGAAACAGTAGGCTGTACAGTGACGGTGCGGTCAACAACAGTATGAACCTTGCCGTTAGCCTTAGTAATGGTAACAGTGCGAGCACCGGTTTCCACGGAAACAGTAGGCTGAACAGTGACAGTGCGAACATTGCCATCAGTCTCAGTAACGGTAACTGTGTGAGCACCGGTTTCGACGGATACAGCTGGCTGAACCGAGACAGTGTGGTCAACGATAGTGTGTACGTTGCCATCAGTCTCGGTGATAGTAACGGTGCGAGGACCGCTTTCCAGGGAAACAGTAGGCTGAACAGTGACAGTGCGGTCAACGACAGTATGAACCTCGCCGTTAGCCTTAGTAAGGGTGACAGTGCGAGCACCGGTTTCCACGGAAACAGTAGGCTGAACAGTGACAGTGCGAACATTGCCATCAGTCTCAGTAACGGTAACTGTGTGAGCACCGGTTTCGACGGATACAGCTGGCTGAACCGAGACAGTGTGGTCAACGATAGTGTGTACGTTGCCATCAGTCTCGGTAATAGTAACAGTGCGGGGACCGCTTTCCAGGGAAACAGTAGGCTGAACAGTGACAGTGCGGTCAACGACAGTATGAACCTCGCCGTTAGCCTTAGTAATGGTAACAGTGTGAGCACCGGTTTCAACGGATACAGCTGGCTGAACCGAGACAGTGTGGTCAACGATAGTGCGTACGTTGCCATCAGTCTCGGTGATAGTAACGGTGCGAGGACCGCTTTCCAGGGAAACAGTAGGCTGAACAGTGACAGTGCGGTCAACAACAGTATGAACCTTGCCGTTAGCCTTAGTAATGGTAACAGTGCGAGCACCGGTTTCGACGGATACAGCTGGCTGAACAGAGACAGTGTGGTCAACGATAGTGTGTACGTTGCCATCAGTCTCGGTAATAGTAACAGTGCGGGGACCGCTTTCCAGGGAAACAGTAGGCTGAACAGTGACAGTACGGTCAACAACAGTATGAACCTTGCCGTTAGCCTTAGTAATGGTAACAGTGCGAGCACCGGTTTCCATGGATACAGTTGGCTGAACAGAGACAGTGTGGTCAACGATAGTGTGTACGTTGCCATCAGTCTCGGTGATAGTAACGGTGCGAGGACCGCTTTCCAGGGAAACAGTAGGCTGAACAGTGACAGTGCGGTCAACAACAGTATGAACCTTGCCGTTAGCCTTAGTAATGGTAACAGTGCGAGCACCGGTTTCCACGGAAACAGTAGGCTGAACAGTGACAGTGCGAAGATTGCCATCAGTATCAGTAACGGTAACTGTGTGAGCACCGGTTTCGACGGATGCAGCTGGCTGAACAGAGACAGTGTGGTCAACGATAGTGTGTACGTTGCCATCAGTCTCGGTGATAGTAACTGTGCGGGGACCGCTTTCCAGGGAAACAGTAGGCTGAACAGTGACAGTGCGGTCAACGACAGTATGAACCTCGCCGTTAGCCTTAGTAATGGTGACGGTACGAGCACCTGATTCGACGGACACAGTAGGTTGAACAACGACAGTACGAACATTGCCATCGGTCTCAGTAACGGTAAAGGTGCGAGCACCGCTCTCCACGGAAGTAGTAGGCTGAATAGTGACGGTGCGTACATTACCATCAGTCTCAGTAATAGTGACTGTATGAGCACCGCTTTCGACGGAAACAGTAGGTTGAACAGTGACAGTGCGAACCTTGCCATCAGTCTCAGTAACGGTAACGGTGCGAGCACCACTTTCAACAGAAACAGTAGGCTGTACAGTGACGGAGCGCTCAATGACAGTGTGAACCTTGCCGTCAGTTTCGGTGATAGTAAGGGTGCGAGCACCGCTCTCAACAGAAACTGTAGGTTGCACAATGGCAGTGTGGTCAACAACAGTGCGAACCTTGCCGTCAGTCTCAATAATGGTAACGGTACGGGCACCGCTCTCGACGGAAACAGTAGGCTGAGCAGTGACAGTGCGGTCAACAACAGTATGAACCTTGTCATCAGTCTCAGTAACGGTAAAGGTGCGAGCACCGCTCTCCACGGAAATAGTAGGCTGAATAGTGACAGTGCGGTCAATGACAGTGTGAACGTTGCCGTCAGTCTCAGTGATAGTAAAGGTACGAGCACCGCTCTGGACAGAAACAGTAGGCTGAACATTGACAGTGCGAACCTTGCCATCAGTCTCAGTAATAGTGATGGTACGGGCGCCGCTCTCGACGGAAACAGTAGGCAGAAGAGTGACAGTGCGGTCAATGACAGTGCGAACATTACCATCACTCTCAGTAATGGTAACGGTGCGAGCACCGCTCTCGATGGAAACTGTAGGTTGAACAGTGACAGTGCGGTCAATGACGGTGTGAACATTACCGTCAGTCTCAGAAATCGTGACGGTGCGAGCACCCCTTTCAACGGAAACAGTAGGCAGAACATTGACGGTGCGGTCAATGACAGTGTGTACCTTGCCATCAGTCTCAGTAATAGTAATGGTACGGGCGCCGCTCTTGACGGAAGCAGTAGGCAGAACAGTTACGGTCCGTTCAATGACAGTGTGAACCCTGCCATCAGTCTCGGTAACGGTAACGGTGCGAGCACCACTTTCGACGGAAACCGTAGGTTGAACAGTGACAGTACGGTCAATGACAGTGTGAACCTTGCCGTCAGTCTCAGTAATAGTGACGGTGCGAGCACCGCTCTCGACGGAAACAGTAGGCTGAACAGTGACGGTGCGGTCAATGACAGTGTGAACGTTACCGTCAGTCTCAGTAATGGTAACAGTGCGAGCACCACTTTCGACAGAAACAGTAGGCTGAACATTGACGGTGCGGTCAATGACAGTGTGTACCTTGCCATCAGTCTCAGTAATAGTAATGGTACGGGCGCCGCTCTCGACGGAAGCAGTAGGCAGAACAGTTACGGTCCGGTCAATGACAGTGTGAACCCTGCCATCAGTCTCGGTAACGGTAACGGTGCGAGCACCACTTTCGACGGAAACAGTAGGCTGAACAGTGACGGTGCGGTCAATGACAGTGTGAACCTTGCCGTCAGTCTCAGTAATGGTAACTGTGCGAGCACCACTTTCGACAGAAACAGTAGGCTGAACATTGACGGTGCGGTCAATGACAGTGTGTACCTTGCCATCAGTCTCAGTAGTAGTAATGGTACGGGCGCCGCTCTGGACGGAAGCAGTAGGCAGAACAGTGACAGTGCGGTCAATGACAGTGTGAACCTGACCATCAGTCTCAGTAATGGTAACGGTACGAGCACCACTTTCGACGGAAACCGTAGGTTGAACAGTGACAGTACGGTCAATGACAGTGTGAACCTTGCCATCGGTCTCAGTAATAGTAATGGTACGAGCGCCGCTCTC